>DWTO01001453.1:0-16235 GCA_018244755.1 Jemadia pseudognetus
CCCGGAGTCTGGATTTGTGCCCGGTGCATGGCAATACTGAACTGAACTGCTGAAACCTGTGAGTATACTACACTTCTCTGCCTACCTCTTCGGGGATAACAGGCGTGATGTTACTATACAATTAGTCCATCATAAGGTACACTTTATAACAAGTTATATTATTGATACAAACATTGCTAGTGTCAGTATAATTCACCCCATAGATGCTATTAGACGAAGCAAAACCCCGGAGGACAAAACATCTCGGCACTAATTCTTATGAAGTGTTACTCGTTACTTTAGGTGACTGAAGCTTTGCCACTAGACTGAGCAAACACGAGACGCCAGGCCGCTTGTGTCAATATCGGTCGTTTCTCACCTGCGTACTATTGCTTTATTTGGGCTTAAGTACTAAAACGGTCTATACAGAAAAGCCTGATAGAGATTTACAAACCTCAAACTACATTATCTCCTTGAAGTTATGTTGCTCTAACGTTGCCAACACTGTAGAGTGTATCTTACTAAATCCTGTAGGAAGAATATGTATTATTATGTATGTAACAGTTCCTAATTTTTTTTGGTACATATTTTAATGCCTTATGTTAATTTATTTACTTGCTTAAAAATTTTAAAATGCTCTAGTTTGTGTAGTTTGTACATTGCGTGGATAAAGAAGATGACATTAAGAGTTAAAAGATAAAAACTTTATCAAATGCCTTAATACTAAGTATAAGTAAATGACAAACATTTAAGAAAAGTTTTTTTTTATATTTCCAGCACAATCTATATTTTTCCATTAAAATAACAAAAACATCACCGTTATAATCGCGGTGCCAGCCATTGAAGTCTAGGATTTCACATAAATCCAGAAGGTACAAAATATGAATAAATAATAATAAATATTGGGATATCTCCGCACATGGCCATTTAATCCCAAACTAAGCATCAAGAGAACTTATGTAACCAGACGGCTGATAAATACCATATACCTATACCTACATAGAAATATTTGCCTACTAATATACATATTTTTTACATTCAAACACAGAACTTGGGTTCATCACGCAAATATTTATTCCAGGTGGGAATCGAACCCACGACCCCCGGCGAACAATCAGGTTTCACTATCCACTGCATCAACCCGCCAGTCAATATGGATACATACACTTGAAAACTCATTACCTGGCCGTAATTCGCATTGTATCGAACCTGGAACAATTATTCAAAACATGTGATTCCGTAATAAGGCTTAGACAGGCGTTATAACAGCAATACAATTAACGTTTTTGTTTGTCCTAAATTCAGTCACGTACCTACATGGAACTTTATACTTTCCGCTTTCTAGTAGGAACGAGAAAATCACTTTGCAATGAAGTTAGCGGCGCGCGAATACCACTGAACCGAGAAATTAGTTCCAAGTTTCCTTAGACGTATAACCGGCGTATGAAATGTAAACTGAGTTGGCTTTTTGAATTTCCAACGGGTTTAAATCCGATTTCCGGAGCGGAACGGATTTTATAGTTTGCGGGTGTTACCAAGGGAGCCAGGTTTCGTATTAACTCACTTTTCCTTTGTAATTTGTATTATAAATGTAATATTTAATGTCAACATTAAGAACCAATTTTAGCTCACCTAATTTTATATTGGCAACTTTAGTTTGGCGTCTAGTCAAAAATTTAATATTTTCATCAAATTGTTACATATTTCGGACCTTAATCAATGTCTAAATTTTCTTTTGAACTGTTCAAAAGCACAAGCACTAATTTGTCAAATTCATATTGTCCCGTTCCGCAAAGGTTTTTTGTGTAACTGAAAAATGTTTTAAGAGTACGTATTAAAGAGGGAATATAATTTCACAAAAACAAAACAGTAAGCAGTATACGTCATGCTAACGGAGATAGTGATATTTTAAAAAGAGAAATCGTGTTAAGGTTTAAGGTGGCGCGAGCGACGGAACTATTACTCAACGAGAATGTCGTTTCGTAACAAATAAAATATCATTGCTATAAAATTTAAAAATCATTTGCTGTAAAGACAAAGGCAAATATCGCTGAGAACCCCGCTTAGAATTTCCCGTAATGTTCTCTAAAACTTGTTGACCAGTGTGACAGATTATGACTTTAACCTTCTTATTTTGAAATGAGAGCCGTAAGTATTAAAAATTGAAACGATGAGGATGCCCGATTAAGTTATACCCTATTCTGTAATGTTGTAAATGCTAACCAATACTGAATTTAGTAATGAAAATTATTTAAATCAAGAAAGTGGTGAATAAGTAATAACATATAACTAACAATAAAAGAATATAATAATCAACGAATATAATAATAAACGAATTAATGATTAAAGTTATAAATTACCTACACAAGTACACAGTACTCATAAAGAAGGCGCCCTGATACATGCTCATGCACAAGATGAATAAATCCAACTATCATATCAGTACACATTCAGTACACATCACATAATTCAAGCCAATAAATTTAAAAGAAAAAGCGTGATCGAAATTTAAAATGTTGTTAAAGAAATTGGGTCATTCAAAAAATTTATGCACATTTTGTGAAACCACGATTAATAGCTCCATGCTCAAGTAATTTGGAAAGAGATAAGTAAGTTTCAACGGTCATAAACCGCTAGCCCGTCAGAGGCGGAACTCAAAAGGTGATTTACCTGCCGGCATTGAAAAATGGCAAAGGGGGACTTGTTACGTTTCCGTTGAGTTAGAAAGAGCGAAATGCAATAAAATTGTGTATAATATGTAAGGTTAAAATATACCATACGAAATACGAGCACATGAGTAACGATGAAAAAATTAACATTACGATAAAAAAAAATTGCCGTTTCTAATATTAAATTAAGTATATTGAATATAGTAGAACCTTTTTCAAGTCCCTGTCAATAACTGTAATGGATGCCATTGTCAATAAGCTACTTTAGATACTAAACATTACATATTATAATATTAAATTATGATCTTATTAATATACTAAGAGAATGCTTTAATTTTATTTACCAATGTTTATACACATCTATTACGTACATACCAGTGCCGGAATGATTCAAAAACATTGGTTTCGGGTAAGTCATTTTTTTGTTGCTGAACCCAGAACTAAAGTCAAATGCAGGATATTTGGTCGTAGTGACCAAAATCTTAACAAAGTGGATGAAAGTTTTTTGTAAAGTACCTAGTAGTAGAAGCGCATTTCATATTATTTGAATAAGGTCAATTAACTAAACACTTTCAATCTATATAACGTAAATAACAAAAATCTGACTTGCTTTATTTACACATTTTCAATTTCTTAGTCCATACTAACCTTGTGTCCATCCTCTGAATATGAAATTTGATTTCACGTTTATTTTGTTGAAGATGTTTCCGATAACTTGAAAAGTCTGGAGCAAACGCAAAGACGCCACACCAATTCGAATTTTGAATTTCCGTGCTTGGGCTGTAAATTGTATACACGAGTACATAATTATGTAATATCCCATAAGATAGGATAAATGCACTTAATTAGGTTTTGCACAATCGTACTGTAAATAATATACCTATGTATGTGTATCAATTAATGAAGTTCAATTGCCGATTTAATCATGGAATCTCATATCAGCAATCTTTTGGAGCACATATTATTATCTATATAATTCTTATTACATTACGTCATAATGAATAAGATCTTTGAATATTAAATATTCTGTCAGAATATGTGCATTTTCATGATTGTGTAACAGAAAAATTGTAAGAATACATTTTGAATCTCGAACCTTGGTAATTGGACAAAGAATTGGCTTTCTTGTACCAATTTTTCATACCATAAAAACAGATTTCAGCTAGGTCGTCGGAATCAGCTACGTGCATATTTGCAGTCGACAGCAGTGTAACGATCTGGAAATACCCCCCAATTGAATTGCAAATGAGACCTGTCAACCAACAAAAGAATGCTCTTAGTAACCGATCGGACTCCAAATAGTCGGAAACAAGCCATTGAAATACGAATTGGAAGCCTTCTACCCTTTTATTGGAATGAATCGACAAGCAGTGAAGTGATACTTTCGAAACGGAATAAACTATTATGCATTTTGTCTGAGCCTTCCATACATCTATTAACGAAGCCAGAATGTTATTTACTAGGGGACAAAAGAATTTGATTCCATAATTACTTTATTAATGTGAAACGAAAGAAAAGTTTTGATTTGTATTTTATAATCTATCCTTACGGTTTTCTAAAATATGAAACGCAGGAAATGAGATTGAACAAAATACTTTACAGCCAAGCTTGCTGATGTAAAGCTGCAGCTTACCGCTACACTAAAAAATTATATTACTAATTCTTGCACATTTTTCTATGTGATTTTATGACTGCCTCAGTAAAAAAAGTCAAAATCAAGTGTATATATATAAAACTGTAGTATGGGCACCATTATGCGGGCAGTACTTGTTCATTTTTAAAAACGCAAACTGCCTGCTTTCGGCCACACTCATTCAGATTCAGTTCAAAAATAACTGAATATTTTATCGGACCGCAATCTAAATGAGTACTTCAGGATATCCGTTGGTGATGCGAATGATTTTTTACAGAACAACGTGTCGAAAGCGATAATCCCTTTTCCATTAAACACTTGATGCAGACCGTCCCTTGTTAAAATGAGTTGTGCTTATTTTTTTGGCGCCTGCTATTTTGGCTTTATTTTTATTTGGACATACAAAAAATATACTCCCGCAAATCGTTACTGTAGCGTATTAAATAAATATGTCTTAAATAAATATGTCTTAAATATGTCTTAAACATGTCTTAAATAAATTTTAAATAAATATGACTAATATCTTGTTTATGTTGTCTAATTATGTTGATTATAATAACGAATGTTATTATAACTATAGTAATAGGCCCACCACCTATCCCATAGTGGGACGTAACTGTAACTGGTGAAACGTGGGAGTGTATTACACTCCTCTGCCTACCTCTTCAAGGATAACAGGCGTGATGTCACGTTTTTCTTATTTAATGACATCGTTTGGACATTCCAAACGTTATTTATAGCAATATATTATCAGACTTCGGTTACTAACTGAACGAGGCAATATAAATAATTAAAATAAAAAGCAAACACGTTTAGCTGTATGGACAAAGAGTTTACAGCTCGTTACGGAAAATTAATCCAATGGACCGTGTGTTGTCATTTGTGAAATGTTTTTATCAATAAAAAATTCTATTCAGCGAACTATTAAAATTGAAATATATATTGTAACACTGCCTTACAACTTATTAGAAGTGAAATTATTAAATGTAACATTTCCCAGTTATGTAGATAATGTATAACTTCATATATTAATTAGTTTTATAATGAACGAAGTTACGTGAAGTTACGAAGTTACGTATAATGAACACTACAATATAATATAGCGATAAATGTGGAAAGAGCATGACAAGATTCTAAAGATAGTTATATTTCATATTTGGTACTTGATGTTCTCTCCTGACCACTTAAGAAACCTTTTTTGTTTACGGAAGGGAAACCTTCAAAAGGTACATGATGCCCTGGGAGATTACCGGATTATGTTGTACTGTTTACGTACTAATATTTCGGTGGCTTTCCTGTCACTCTAGCCGCTTGAAGCCGCTCAACCCTGGAAATCTCTTTTTAGTCGCCTCTTACGATAGGCCAGAGATGGCGTAACTCGTATTCTGGTCCCGATCTAAATATAAGCGAATCAGGGATAATTGAGGGTTTGATTATATCAAGGTTTATTCTCAACTATTATCCTGTAACAAACGTGTATTGTAGTTTTATACATAAATAAATCTTGATCAAACAATAACATTTTTCGGTGAAGGTTTGTACGACACAATTATTCTATTATTATGAATAGTAACATTTTGTTTATAGTAGCGTGTCAGTGGGTCGTTACGGTAGGTTTAAATTTAAAAAATAATCTAACATATAATATCATGTAAACTACATTTGCATGCTCGAAGTGTTTACCTTAAATACGTCTAAGCACTACAAAATTGTAGTAAATTATAACAACGAACATACATTTTGCATGTCATAACGCAAATTTCACTATGCGATCATACTCGTATTTAACAAATTTATTACATAGAAATGCTTAGGACATAATTGAGAACGTCACTTAAATCTGAATATTTATTAGAAATATAATACCTGTGGTTTTCCTGGAGCAGTATTATAATATAATATAACGAGTACTTATTATATACTGTTCTAAATAAAAGGTTATAAGATTTTTAAATAAAAGAAATCTTATAATTTTTTAACGTCGCATTTCTAAGAGCGTCCGACGCGTTAAGCAATTGGTGCCAGAATTCATGAAACAGCTGCTTAACCTCTTAAGAGACTTTAGAATTGCTTCACAACAGCCGTCAGCCTTCTTAAGATGCAAGAAGAGGCATGTCAAGTAGCGAGAATTAAAAAAGGTCGAGGCGAGAAACAGCCGATCCGTCTATGAGCTACTAACATGCGTAGTCATTATCCTATACCGAGACTTGCTGAAAAAAGTAGTAAATGAACAAGCAGCAGTCCAGTGAAGTCACTGCTGGCCAGCACTCATTAAACAGCAGTTTCCAGCACTAAGAAATACTTTTTACATCCTTTATTAATATCAGTACCAATTTATGTATGTTAATTACAATAAAATAGGTAGTAATCAAATGATTACCACCAAATAGGTGTAAGTTAATAATACTTTTATTGAGAGTACCTACTATAATATCAATATGGAACGCACGGAATAAGTAGAATCATATATGCTACATGCACTAAAATATTCAAGATTACAAATTATAAGGAACCATATTTGAATCTGCAATGAAATTTCAGATAATGTATATTAAAATTCAAATCCACATATCCGAGGATTTATAGCGAACCGGATAACACAATTTACCGTGATGTTTAAACAAATATGCAAATGAGAGGTGAAACTTTACAGAAAGGTCTCATTATCAAACTGGGTTCACGGCATATGAATACGGAATAAGTCAACGTTTCCTCGTAACCTTCACTTCATCCGATATTGTAAACTGGGAGATTGAATTTCTCTTATGAACATTGTAGACAGTAGAAAATTATAACGCGCTTTACGCATGTATAAAATATAGGCAAAATAGAAAATACTTATATTAAACTTGATCATATACTCGTAGTGACTATGTAAGTTAGTACTTCTTACTAGAGTGAACGTGTAGGTCTATTCTGATGTTGCGTTTCGGTTCGAAGGATATTGTGGGCAGTCACACTGAGACATGTTCTGACTTAACACGCAAGAACAGTCACACATATGTGACTGATCTGCGCGAGTATGCTAGTGCTATTGGAGATCGTGTTTAGACGATTATTGTTTGCACCAACCACTTGACACCAGCTGGATCCGTTACCCAGTTCACTGCCACTGTAGCGTAAAACACATTCACAGACGTATTCAATATCACGATGAAAACAAAAAAAGCGAAGATGAAAGTATGAAATTATTTACGCGGACGAAAAAAAAGATTGCGATACTCTACAATCTGCTAAAAAAATTAGCAGTCATAACTTACGCGCAAAGTTATAATACCGGAAAACGAAATGAATTTCATGACTCAAGTCTCCATTCTGATCTTCCAAGTGACTGAATTAATGGGTATATTTTTCGTTTTATTCTCATTTACTTGGCTGATTTATGCGCGATATCGGTCAATTTTATTATTTCTCTGAACGTTTTTATGCGAAAAGAAGTAATCAGTGCTCTCCTTTTTTCCGAGAGCGTAACTAGATGGCGCCATTATAGAGTTAATTTTCGTTCTTTATTTGGGTACTTAATATTACTTTATGTGACACATCCTTTGTTCAGACTAAAATTTAAAATGCAACCTAACGTAGGGTACAATGGATGTCTGACAAAAGACGATTCTATAATATACCCCTAACTATACCTATCAGCGAACTCGCATATTTGCGAACTCAGTAGAAACATACCTATATTTTAGCGTCTCTGTTAAAAAACACCCTGTATTTAAAATCATACCAATATAATGTAGGTTTCTATGCCCACGCATCTGTGGATCTCCTTTATATTCAAAACTAAATTAATGTATTACTTTAGGTTAGACTAGAATCATAAAGTGTAATTGTATCTTTCATACTTAATACGCAACAAACGAAACTATTATGGTTTTCGGGCAATTAATTATTCTACAACCTGGAAACTGACCCAATTAAAAGTAGACGAAAGTTGTACTGATAGGTGGAAGTCTCACGAAAGTTTAATGTGATTCAGGCCAAACCGCGACCTGTCTTGACAATTAAAGAAGTTTCCGAGCTCAGCTTCTAAAATGAAATCACCATAAGATCAAAGGTTGCTCGTATCAAAAGATAATGATGTTAAATACTTTAAATAGCTGGTAGTCAATAGGACCATCTAGGGATGAATGGTTATTGCAACACATAAGCAGACCTGAAGGTCTATTTCACAACGCTACAGACTTTTAAATTCATTATTTTAAGCTGAACTGCAACCACAAAAAAAGGTAAATTGTTTTGTACTGAATTTATACTAAACGCAAGGATGTATACTAAGCGACGATGGTAAAAGTAGGTAAAAATGTAATGTTTCACACTCAAGCAAAGTTTTTCAAGATCGTCATCAGCCTGTCGAAATCCACTGCTAGATATAGACCACCATTGAGGGGTTATTGCCTATAATATCCACGTTGGGCTTGCGGGTCGGGGATCACCCACTATAGGGTATAGTAGCCTCTTCCAATACCCTGATATTCCAATATGGGGTCGGGGGATGTTCCTTCTCAGCAATGACACAATATTGAGGACGATAAGACATTATTGAAAGCTTCAAGAATGGGTTACTTTATTAATTTGATTTTGTCTATTCTTTTTTCGTAATTAACCAAATGGTATTAATACATACGAAAATAAATTCCGGTAGTTTTTCAATGGTGTAAAGTCGATCGAGATGAAGAGAACACTAAATGTTTAAATCCTCTTTTGCCCAGAAATAACTGTGACTGCATTTTACTACAGACGATTTTTAAATTCAAAAAAGCTGACCCTAACAATTTTTACAATTTATGCTACGAAACTTACAAGGACAGTCAGGAAATTCAAATAACATTTTCATTTAAATTCTTTTGGGTATTACTGTGAATGAATTTTTTAACAAGCTTCAGTTGTTTTTTCAGTACTTACTCGTAATTCTCTTGGACAGAGTGAACTCTTTGAAAAAAAAATTCAAATAATTTACTTGCGACCACACAAATTCGTGTTCGTTTGATAAGCTATAATTTTTATTTTATACTCGCTGATTCTCTGAAAGTGATTGCGATTTTTACAAAAGCTTTATTTATACCATTACAGAGCCAACCCACTGACTACAGTCAATTCGTTTGCTGTTTGCTCACGGGATATTGTTTGTGTTTTTCCAACGCCAGTCACACGGCTCTTTATTTGTTGCTCAACTTTTTGTTCATTGTTCATTTTGCGGAAAGCTCAACAAACCGCCTGCGCCAGGTGAGCGAAATTTATTTCTATAAGTATTACACAATGTATCGACATACGTAGTTGTGTGAATTCGTTAGAGAAAATGGCAACGTCAACGTTTGCGTCATGTTTAGACGCAAGGAACACAAGTTACCTTTCGGCCACATTTATTATTCATTTTATCTTTTGTACATCCTAAGTTTGTGACATAAAAGGCGGAATGTCGTAATGTACCAAATGGTTCCAAAAGATGTTTCCTAGTGGTTATGTGTGTATTAATATATCTAATTGCAGATTATATACCACTGCGGACTACAGAAGTAACTCTCTTGTGGTGAATAGGGTTGTAAATATTTCATCTGGTCAGCAGGTCCTGTCCTTTTTGTCCAGATTTTCTAGTAGTGGTTCGGAGTCTGCCCGGTATATGGCAATAGAATCACTACCTATTACATACTGTGACGTAAACGTAACTAGTGAAACCTGTGTCTGTACTACGCTCATCTGGCTACCTCTTTGGGGATTACAAGCGTGATGTTATAAGTTCCTCGTTATTTTTTTTAAATATCTAATTACAGGCTAGTTAATGTCAGGAATTGGAACGAATCTAGATTTTTTGTTATCTTTTATCTTCATTTCTAATCGATTGTAATTTATACATTTGTACTTCAATAGTAAGGGAAATGAATAAAATTCGAAATACGTTGAGTAATACAATTTTTATCACCATTAGGAAAACTTCACCTTTCTTTGCGTCGTTAATTGTCAGTGGAACAGTTCGGCAGTTCAGTGAGTGGGGACTAAATATTTTACTAGACACACATCCAACTGAAGTAACTGTTCTCAATGATGCATCGATCCAGGAAGGTTCCTATTTCCACTGCTATTTCCGCTTCTAATTGAGAAAGTTTTTAAAGTTCCTTTTTTATTGTCCTTTTCCATTGTTCACCGTGAAGTAAATTTAACCATTTGCCCCCATCCCGACAATTATAAAAGTTTTAATTGCTAGCACTTTTCTGATTACAAAAAATACAGTCCCATGCGCTCCAGAAATATTAAAGGGAAACTCACGTAAGGATCACGATCGGAAATCTGTAGAAGTTTAAAATTATGGAATTATAAATAGGGAGCTGAAATATCCGGGCTATATTCCGGAAGTGCTTGAGTGTTGAATTTGTTCTTTGGGAACTTTTCTCGAAGCATGCTACAAAATTATTTTCTTAATTAAGTGGAAGGTTTGTGCAGAATTGGAAATGGTGCAACAGTCCGGATATTAATTTTTAAGTATTTCAAATAATGCATCACTTTAATCTTTCAAATCAGCCGGAGTATCACCATTGTCTACGGAAGGTGTACTCGTTCCATCTGTTGCCAATGTGTAGCCCTAGTTAAATGAGTTAATATTTGTTAAAATCATTACGCATTGGTTTAAACAATTAAATATTTTCTATAACATAGGTAGTTCGTTCTTAGAGTAACAAAGCTACGTTTGTTATGAATAATTTATGAACTATTGAAATTTGCCCGTGTAATTTTAAAAAAGATAAATAAATATTTTTATCTAATATAATTAGAACACATAAATTGACGTAATATATAATAATAACTTGTAAAAAGTATAAAACAGTTAATGAAAGACTTTTATGTATGTATTATTTAATTACAATTTACGATAAAATTATGGATTCTTTGAATGATTCAAACACAAAACCATGTTTGTTAAACAACTAGAAATACAGGTAAAGGCATTTACCTATCCATCCATTACGTTACATTCTTAATATTCTGGTTTGTGATTTAATGTAAGATATTATAAAATTTTGAATATTAAAAGACAAATTAAAAATTAAATTAATGGCATAAGTTTAGAAATGTGTGAATTAATTAGTACTTATAAGCTTAACAGAGTAACAAAGGAATAAAATTATAAGGAGTGTTAGATTATACTATTAATTAGAGAATATAAGGTAGCGAATCATTTCACTTGTCCAAAATAAACGACGCAACAAATTTGTGAGTGTCACGTGTGAAGTTCTTGCGACATTTTATCACTTATGTGACATCGCATCTCTCATTCACTGACAAAGTTTTGGCCTTTGTCGCATACAATGTTCCAGATGCTTTGTTAACTTCAAAAGAGTGATACAGTCAAGTGTGAAATTTTATTTGTATAGACGAAGGATCTCGTCGCGATCCATTATTAATGATGCCACATCAAGCTCAGGCGTTCCCAATTCAAATGTTTCTCTGTTTACGTACGCCGAAAATAATTCTGTATTCTTTCCCTTGTTTGATTATTTTTTATGTGCTTGATGAAAGCGTAAAACTTCAGCATTGAGATACTTTTTATGTACGTATAAAAGATTACTAAAAATGACGTCATATAATGAAATATTCATAATTATCAACTACCGTACTAAGAAAACGATTTCACAAATTTTCCAGAAACTGGTTTTCACTGCCTACATGGCTTATTTTAGGCTGGAATTAAGGCCTACTTATTATGAGA
Source organism: Jemadia pseudognetus (assembly GCA_018244755.1). Lineage (NCBI taxonomy): Eukaryota > Metazoa > Arthropoda > Insecta > Lepidoptera > Hesperiidae > Jemadia > Jemadia pseudognetus. The sequence continues at coordinate 11,984 of DWTO01001453.1, forward strand.
TAGTCTCGGCCACGTGAAATGAAATGATTCGTATATTTACCTACCGATTCTTTATATGTATTAACGCAAGTTTTTTCGCGATGGTCCGACCGTAGTTTCGAACCTGTACTAGGCTTTTCTTCATGAGCTCACGGCAATCCTATTAGGTCGGGGCGGACACTGTGCCTCATCATCGTCTCGTTCTTATTAGTTATGACGCATTGGAAAATTTTATTTTATTTGTTCAGTCTAATTTCACGTAACGCACGACAGGGCACACCCCTTCAGCCACCAGAACTTGATACTAGACTCTGGAATAAATGAGATTTTAATGGCATTAGTTGTAATCCCACTAATGCGTTTAGTTTCAAATCACTAACTAATGGATTAGTTTGACGCGTGTGAGACGCTTAGTTTCGCACTACCGTTTCGCACGGGGTACAAATTCGAGAATCGAATTTTGATTCCGGATATAATTGCTATTACGCCGTGAGAAACGTTGCTCAATTGATGTTGACACCGCATTAGTTCGCGGTACATCAAATAGCATTGTGTTAAAGTATCAAATTTAATTACCCATATAATGCAGTTACCTTGTATATAATAACGTGTCTCTGATTTATTTATGCAGTCATTTATAATATTACGTTGTAGTTATTGCAAACATATATTACGTTGTAGTCATTGCAAAGAATCTTGATACCAAAAATCAAATACGTGAATTGTGTCACCCTGAATTTTATAGCAGTGTGTGCGTAATTGTGTTAAGCACCTTATTTTATATAAATTGCCTTAATAAATGATTTTACTGATTGACTACCTTGTTAGTCGTGTTTGTTGCAAGCGTTACAACCGATCGAGAAGCCCTGGGTTCAAATACCGGTTCGGGTAATACTGTATTTTATAAATTTAGAATTTTTAGTAGTGCCTCAAAGTTTAGATTTACGGCCAGTGTATGGCAATAGGCTACTCCGTAGTAAAACGTGAAACTTAAGTGGTGAGACGTGAGGGTCCTACATCACTGCCCCAACCTCTTTGGGGATTACAGGCGTGATGTTACGTTTACGATTTTACCACAACACAATGTTTATTTTATTTGTACTTTCAAATGTACAGCAAAATATGATGTACAATTAGATGAGATTTTTTTGCTTGAACTTTCTCGGGAAATTGGTGTTTGTTAATAATTAATTATTACCACAATACTCATTTTTGTGAGAACATTGCGGTCAGTATATATTACAGAATCATAGAATGACTGACATCTGAGTGTCCACTCTCGCTAAAGTTTTTTAAAATGGCAGCTTTCTTTATTTTAACGCCTATATTTCCCAAAGGGATCGGTCCTTACCGATCCCTTTGGGAAATAATAATAGTAGTAGTATACTCTATATATAAATATATAGTAGTAGTCTCACAATATCCAACTGCTAAATTCCCATTACGGAATATGACCATATACCGGGAACAAATTCAGATTTAGGTCTACTATTAAAACTTCTAAGTTAGAAATATACGACAGTAGTCGATCCGGGAAGCGCCATCCTACATCGCTGAAGAAAATCTATTTTTAAATAAAGAGTTTCCTGAAAATCAATCAACATCCGAAATTTTAGTGAGCAATTTTATTTATCTCCTTCTTTCCCCGTTTATAAGGAAAAAATTAAACGAAATAGCCAATAGAACGTCCGTAGACTTCAAATCTCCACTGGGCCGGGTCATTGTTAAATCGGTCGAAGTATAATACTCGTAGGAGTCGAGCTGCCTTAAGACTTCAAAATTACTTTCGTGTCGCAGAGGCTTTATGTTCCGTATCTGTGTCCAGTCGGCCGGTAACTAAGGAGAGACATCGAAATAGGGTTGTGAGTTTGTGTCATTAAATTCAATTATTTTTCATGTCATCGTTGATTTGATATTTTGTTTGTCTTTATGTAGATACAGTAGGTATTAATAGTTTCTACACTTTTTCACTATTCTTCCGATGTGTTTTATACAAAAATATTTTAAATAGCTTCCTCCTCTTGGAAGCTTTTACTAATATTGAAATCCAAAATTCACTGACGTTAAAATATTTAAGTGGATAGGTTAGGTTCGTATTAAAAATAGTCACGTAATATCGCGCCTGATATCCCCGAAGAGGTAGACAGAGGAGTGTAGTACGCGGGAGCGTGGGAACGCTTCACCATTTACGTGAGTTAATTAATACGAATAAATTTTTCATTTATGTTACGCGTATAAAATTCTATTTTACGTTATTTAATTAATAAACAAACCTTAAGCGTCGTCTATAATATACGCTCTCACTTGATATCTGTCATCGTATTCGTTAATTAATAAAACTGAAGCTCACGTCCACGTGACTTGAGATGGTAATAACTGTAGTCGGACCTTGATTTGAAGCGATGTTTCCATATTGCTGCGAAATGGATTTTGAAATTATTGTACACAAAGCAGATTATTACGATTATTAAGAATATTACGATAATATTGATAATATCTATCGGTAACGCTTACGGAAAATTTAGTTAATAAACGCTCATTATATACGCTTCGTTATATTGTTTCATTTGACTGAAAATTAGTTATGAGTTATGAAATTGACAATCGTGGTTTTGCCAATTTTCCCTAACGTATGTGTGAATAATTAAATTAATATTTATTTTTCACCCTACATCACCTTTTTAGGTATGTAAGCAAATGCTTTTTATAGATAACATAATAATTATAATATACACAAGTACGTATAAGCCTAACTTATATATAGATATAGTTACCCCGCTTAAGTTAGCCCACTTAGGTTAGTCTGCGTAAGTTATCGCGCTTAAGTTACCGCGCTTCAATTAGCCGGATTAAAGTAGCCCGCTTTAGTTAGCCCACTCAAGTTAACCGGTTTAAGTCAGCCCGTTTAAGTTACCCTGCTTAAGTTGCCTCACCTAAGTTAGTCTGCCTCAATTACCCCACTTAAGTTACTCCGCTAAAGTTGTTGTGCTTACGTAAACGCGTTTTAATTACTGAGTTTAAGTTATTGCACTAAAGTTACAGCGCTTAAGTTAGCGCGCCTAAGTTAATGCGCTTAAGTTAATGCGCTTTTAATTTACTGTTAAAATGCAGATATCTTTAAAATGCAGATATCTAGTTTTGGTACTTTGCTCATTTAAATGGTAATTATTTAATTTAAGATTGCTTATTATTGTCGTTATAATTATGATAAAATGTGTTTAACCTTCAAAGACAGACATATTATAAAGAAATCTACACATCCTAATTTTGTCAATCTCTTTAAGATAGATAAAGATAAGATGTGAGGTCTACGACCCCGCATTGTTACCCGGCAGATACAGGTGAAAAATTGCCGAACGAGCCATACATATCTTCTACACTGACATCACCTGCACGGAGTTATTTAATTTCAGGTCAAGCCGGGCTGTCAGACTAGCGTTGCTAACATCCGAAGACCAACTTGATAGTCATAAAATCGTTTTGAGTTCGCTTGCCGTGTGACGTAATCCATGGCCTTCTTTTATAGATTGTACGTACGAGATAAAATCATTTTACGAGTGGGCCGCTGCTTTAGGTCCTTCTTTTATAGAAAGGTCGCGAAGTGGAGCTGAGCTGACGTGGATGGATTACGTATCGGGATTCAGGCAACGGGGACGCGGGAAACCGAGTTAGCTTCAAAAAGGTACACTTACACTGTATTTTTTTATTTGAATTAATTTGTACCATTTGGTTGGATACGTAATATCACGTCTGTAATTCCCGAAGAGATAAGCAGAATAGTGTAATACACTCCCATGTTTCATTTTGGATAGTGCGCACAAGAGCTCCATTACCTAGTTGGACCTGCTCCGTTCTACCATCGGTTATCTACACCCACGGCAGGTTACCATCCACTTCTCATAGACACTCCTCTGAATAGAACGAAATGGTTTGTTATATCGTTTCTGTTACAGACTGCGAAGGAGTCAAATTCCTTGGCGGCTTTTATTTTTCCCGAATCGTGCAACCTGGAATTACTCAAGACGAGAGCGAATAGACAATTTACTTTCAAGTACCATATACCTACCTAGGTATATAGTACCTAATACGCAATATATTTCAGATTTCAAATATTACCATGAATTGTTATTATTTAATAGAGAATGATTTAAAATAAGGTAATGAGCAAAAATTATGTGAAGAAATAATTATTATTAATACGAAGCGAACGGATGTTTCCCGGACAGTCTTTTCGCCCTCCATCGCTGGACGTTGGCCGGACGGGCTAATTAAT
>DWTO01001454.1:0-16234 GCA_018244755.1 Jemadia pseudognetus
CGCCTGATTTTTTTTATATTTTGCAAGTGAAAGCAATAAAGAAGAAGCGAGTTGTAATATAGTGTTCTGATATATATGACACGGTACATGCACGTGTCGCAGGAGCTGGGCGCGGCGGCGTGCAGCGCGCCCGCGTGCGGCGCGCCCGCGTGCACGCCGCAGCTGCGCAAGCGCGGCGGCGCGGCGCCGGCGCACGACGCCGACAAGTGGTCGCCGCATTCGGGTATATTGTTTACTATTTGCTATTGCTCTTCATCTACACCTGGCCTTATAATAATCTTAATTATCGTTTTTATTTGATCTGTATAACGGTCATAATAGCACGCAGAAATTCAATTACAAATAAGTAGAGATTGAAAATTAGGCGTAGTAGTCTTGCGTTACCTGGATTAACAGTTGTGACGTAAGCGATAATAAAATGACCTCGTTAGAAGTCTATTAAAATTTGAAATGATGATCCATAAAATATACGAGTTGAGGTTCATTATAGAAAGACTGGGTCCGTCGTAAGAGAATAAAATAAGACATTTAAAAATTTCATTTGATTTCGTTAATATTATGAATTAAACTATTTTATTTATTCAACTATTTAATTACTCTTTTTAAGGTTTAAATCGAAGCGGTAGTTTTATTTCTCCCCGCAAAGACGCCTCTGATGACTCGATGCACGAAAAATACTTCAAGTCTGTGGAGAGTACACCTCTAACGAGACGTAAGGTATGGTGATATTAAACTAAGCATATATTTATTTTGATACTAAATGTTTATTGACTTTTGCCGAAGATACTTCTGTTCCTATACAAGGGACCTATTTATATGCCTTGCCATGTCTTACATTTAGGCGATAATATATCTCGCCCGCTAACTGTTCTGCTGAATATATTTGATTTTATTATTATTAATAAAATACATTTTTTGTCCAATAGGACAAAGTTGTGTTTGTAAAAATTGTATATATAGTTATTTACACTGTAGGTTCTTTACTTTGTACTTTAATGTTTTATTTAATGTTACAAAATAAAATGCATTTTGTAACAGTTAAAACAACAGTCGGCAGGGGGATCTTCGTGCGAGTCGGCGTCCCCGCAGAGTCCCGGCAGTCCGCTACAGAAACCTCAGCCTACGCCTTTCTTGCAGGTGCGTTATATTAATATTTAACATACTCATTGCATTCAGAACGTTAGAAACACTTAACAGTAACATTGAAATTGATATTGTTGTTTAATTAACGTACGTTACATTTTAGTTAATGGAACTGAATATTCGAAAGCTATTGAAAGGGCCGTTCAACGTAACCGTTGATACGTGGGAGTGTAGGACACTGCTCTGCCTACCTGTTCGGGGATAACAGGCGTGATGTGACGTGACGTGAACGCTATTGTCCCCGCAGACGGCGGCGGCGCGGCCGTCGCTGGTGTCGTCCATCTCGCTGGCGGCGGAGGGCGCGCGCGTGCCGCACAGCCTGGAGCGCGCGCCGCGCCTGTCGCGCCACGCGCGCGAGCGCTACTCCGACAGGTACCCGCTTGTGTTATATTGATAAACAGACGCTAATGTCTATATGTCTCTCAGTGTGAACTGCGTACATTATTTTCATGTCTTGACATGGGTGTTGCCATGTGTTCTGTTTTCTCTAAAAGTGGATAAATCATTTAACTTAGTGCAAAATGTATGATAATGGTCATTTATTTCTATAGACATTTAGACAAGGACCGCTTGGCGGAACTGGACCGCATCGAGCGGTACCCGGAGAAACAAGCCGTGTACAGTGTGGATAAGCCGTTCCGGCAGACCAGCCTCGACTTGCGCCACAATGCCTCCAGCTGGCACCAGCCCAGAGAGTTTACTAGGCGAGTTATTACATGTTAGAATATGATTATGCCTAGGAATGTTAATTTTTAGAGCATTCTTGACGGTGATTGTAGCATGAAGATTGAAAAAGTATTGTAATTACATATTGATTTTAAATCTACATAAGTAATACAGTAAAGTAATGAAAAGCTGTGGGAGAAATAAAAAACAATCCTTTTGTACGCAACACAACATGTTAACATATTTACAGTTGTAACATTACTCGTTACAGAAGACAGCAAGCGGAACCCGAACGTTATACCTCGAGCAAGACGTCTGTCTCCTCGGGGAGCAGCAGCAAACACCGCACGCCGCCCCACGAGCCCCACCACAATTTCATGAGGCTATCATCTGCCAACGAACACGATAATATTGCAGCTGGTGAGAACAGCAACACTAAAATGATTGAAATCATCATATTGCTCAGTCGAATCATTATAGTTGATCATATAGAACACATATGTAATTTAGTTCCTTCATAACTTTGAGGTCCTGATATTAACTACTTGACCTTGATTCATTAATTTTTTAACCACTGAAATTTTATGGATCTTAGTGTTTTATTCAAAACTATCCAGAATTGTATCAATTATGAACTGAAACTTTATTTACCTTTTACAAAGAATTTTTAAGCATGGGCAACTGAATCAATATACATATATATAAGTTGTGTAGTGTGTAGTTATGTAGTTTAAAACTTATTACTTTTTGCAGTTAACTACAAGCTTAAGTGTGTGAACTTGGAACCTCCATTAACAGAACCTAACGTCCAAAAGCATAATCAGCGATTAGAGAGGACTTCTACACCCCGAGATCGGACGAAATCAAGGCGTGAGTATTTAGTGGTTTGTTTTGTTAGTACTTTTATTCATATACCGGTCATAGAGGAGCATAGACAATATAGATTTTTCATTTAAAATGAAATTATTATCCAGTTCGACATTTTTTATATAGCGTTAGAAAATTGTATATGGTTTGTGTAAATTGAATGCCTATTGTTTATTACGAGATAGGCTTATAATGACCTCTATGAATGTTTAAACTCAGGGCACAAGCGGGCGCCGGACACGGAGGAGGCGGCGGAGGCGGCGGAGGCCGACGACGACGAGGAGGGCGGCGGCTCCCCGCTCTACTGCAACTGGGACCTGCGCGGCATGCAGCACCTGCTGCCGCTGCAGGACTACATCATCCAGCAGGCCAAGCTGTCCAGTAAAGGTTGTCGCTATTTTGTTACGCTTTGTTATTGTGTATTAAATTGTATAATAATATTGTCTGACACTAGTTTGATTTAGTAACGTCTTTGATTACATTAGTTTTGATAAAGAGTCATATAATTTAATGGTAATTAGCAGGACGCGGTCGGTACGGTGGCGGTTCTTCTGATAACGAATCTGGCTCGTCGCGGTCGCATTCTCGTTCGGGCTCCGAGTCGCGATCTCTCTCCGGGCACGAGCCGGACAACGAGTCGTCGGACGGCGGCGCGCGGACCCCGGACGACGACGACGGCTCCGGCGTGTACTTGCCGCACGCGTACGCGCACCGACCGCCCGACGCGGAGTACATGAATCACGGCGTGTCATACTATAACACCTTCGTCGGTTTCGACCGGGATCGGCAGCAGTCGCCCGGTATACATAGGGTACGTTTTTATATTATACTTATTAAATTTTTTCTTTACTATAATTGGAACTTAAATTACTTTTAATTGGAACGAAGTGCTTGGCGTTAAAATGCAATTCGTTTCGTGCAATGTATTAGGGAATTGCATTTCGTAATGGACAATAACACAGAATCAACTGTCGTATTTGGTATATACAGCTTTCACTATCACTTAGGGCTAAAATTGAATAAAAGTATGTAGATGTTGTTTACCATCAGGTGACATTGTAGTTAATCGTGAAGCTATTGCTATTAATAAACGCAAATAATAGATTAACAAATTAATAATAACAAACGATAATAATAAGCTATTGTCGTTGGTAGACGTCGTCGCTGGGAGGCAGCGCGGGCGCGGAGCCGGCGCTGTACAGCCCGGTGCGTGCGCACGCACCGCACGCGCCGCACGCACCGCACGCGCACGCGCCGCACGTGCCGCCCGAGCAGGACATCGAGATATTCGCCAAAGACAACCTCAACTTCAACAAGGGCATCTTCAGGAGAAAGGTTATTTACACATATTGTTTACACGTAGCCTGTTTCTGTGCGACGTACAACATTTTCATTATCATCATCAGCCTTTCTAAGCCTGGAATAAGACCACTGTTTTAGCTCATAATCTGAATGCTGAGTATTACAGAACACGACTTTTTGCATCGCCCGTGCTGCGACCCGTGGGCGGCCAGGGTACTATTCGTGTCTAGAGCGGCCGCGCCCCACCAACATTTGCGTACGCCGGGGTTTATTGTCTCTTACGACACTCTGGTATCCCGGCATGGGGTTGAAATATATATTATGTATTTTTCCTGACATGGACAGTATATATAATAAAACATTTAAAGTAATAATATTTTATTCCGCACACCAGCATATTGGATTTCACTTGCATTGCAATATTTTATTAGTTGAAGGTTGGATAAGGGTGTGACAAATTTGCCTTAAATAATAATTTCCATGAATACAAACATGGTGAAATAGACCATTGTGTGAGATATTAGTGTTTTCAGAAAGGAGTGTGATACACTGCCTCAATTCATTAGTTGTGTTATGTGTCACCATGAAATAGACGGTCAGTCTTATAGCATACACTGAGTACAAATCCAGACTTCATGCTAGATCAAACTCAAAACCTTTTGCTCAGCAGTCGTGCCTGCAACCGCCAACTAAACGAAGAAGTCAGACAAAACTAAATTAAAAAATGCAATTAATTATAATCAAAGTGAAATGAAAGTATGTATGTTGATAGGCGTCAGTGCGCGACATGCTGTCCTGGACGTCGTCGGCGATCGGCGCGCCCATGGTGGGCGCGGCGTGGGACAAGGCGCACAAGAAGGCCGCCACCGACCTGTTCCGCCTCGTGCAGATCTACATGGGCGACCGCAAGGCGCGCCCCGGCATGACGCTCAACTCCGTGGCGCAGGACATCCTGCACGCCACCTTTGCCAATGAAAAGTGAGTTGCGCCTACTCGTTATACAAAGGAGACGGTGCCTGCTGTCAGGAGACAATCAATCTTTACACACTCTCAGGACTTAATAATTTTATTAAAAGTAGATATTCTTCAAAGTATTTCATAAGTTTACTACTACTGCAGTGTTCCTACGATACATATATGAGTAAGAACGTAAAAGGCCCCTACATACATAATATAAACTAAGAACCCCGACCGCTGTGGCGGCGCAGGCTGCGCGACGAGCTGTACGTGCAGCTGTGCCGGCAGACCACGGAGAACCCGCTGCGCGACTCGCTGCTGCGCGGCTGGGAGCTGCTGGCCGTGTGCCTGGCCTTCGTGCCGCCGTCGCCCGCCTTCCAGCCCGCGCTCACCAACTACGTCAACCGCCACCGCGACCCCGCCTTCGCCGACTGCTTCCCCGAGGTGACCTCCGCCGACTGCTCGGCGAGGACGCGTATTGCTCTCTCGATTTGGATTGTATTGTATTGATATGATATTGTATTGTATTGATATTGGATTGTACATCTGTTTTTCTTTAGGTTGGCAAATGGCCGATACACGTCCAAGTGTCACATTACGCCAGCGTGGCGTGCAAGAGGCTAGAGAGGATAGGTTTCGGTGGGAAACGACAGCCGAGAAAACCTAGCACGGAGGATATCGATCAGGCCAGAGTGAGTATATTATGAACGTAAAGTAGAAGTAAGCATTTAGTTTGCCCAATGTTTTCTGTTCACGGCAAGTTACTGATTTGGAATTATACAATATGTTACACAATTATCCTCTGTCGACAGATACAAATATTCCGCCAGTCCATGTTCGGCAACACGCTGTCGGAGGTGATGGCGCTGCAGAAGGAGCGCTTCCCCCACCGGCAGCTGCCGTGGGTGCAGGTGGCGCTGTCGCAGCAGGTGCTGGCGCTCAACGGCCGCGACACCGAGGGCATATTCCGCGTGTCCGCCGACGTCGACGAAGTGAACGCGCTCAAGGCCAAGATAGACAACTGGGAGCTGCCCGACGCCTCCACGTTGACGGGTGAGCTTTTTCTTTTGTATACTAAATGTGAAAAGTTGAACAGTAAACAATACTTCTATTATATAAAAAAAATTATGTTCGTTTTACAGAGTTAATTGGGTTTTTGTCGTGGTGACTACAAGGTAATTCCGAAAGCTAAAGCGTGTGTAAATTAGGTTTGTAAGTAACAGAAATGTTTCTTATACAGAGGTTATAGTTTTGATTATATTAATTTACTAGTAGTGTTGCATACTAACTTTGTTATTAGAATATTTTCATTTAATAGTGTGATAAAGCTTTTATCAAAGCGAAGCACTAGATCGGCTCTATAAAGTGCCCGTTAATGCCCCCTCGGATGCGTCCGAGCCTGTGTTTTAACTCTGAAGAGGATAGATAGGTCCATGTGATACTCTAGGCATTTTCTCTAGGCAATTTCGGGAGGCGTTATAAATGAATTAATTGTCAAAGGTGGCAGTAGCGAAATAAATTGAAGAGCCTACGCAATAGTGACATGTTCTACGCGTACTCGGCGCCCGCGGCAGTGACCGTGTGTTGTGTCGGCAGACGCGCACGCGCCCGCCAGCCTGCTGAAGCTGTGGTACCGCGAGCTGTACGAGCCGCTCATCCCCGACGCGCTGTACGGCGCCTGCGTGGCGGCGGGCGGCGACTTCGCGGCCGCGGCGCGCGCGCTGCAGCGCCTGCCCGCCATCAACCGCCTGGTACACACACACACACACACCTCTCGTATGAACACTATCCGTACACTTACGTGCATGCTTCGTACGTAAGTGTACGCAGTGATTTTCTGTCAATATATTCAAGTCTCTAAAACAGTAAAAAATCGTTAGGATGAACTTTTTCTGTTTTTTGCAAAAAATTATACACAATGTAGTGTATGATCGTGCACCGACCATATCAAGTTAATATTTGATGTCGGAACTCAGAACCTCAGTAGTCAAATCCGTAATTCTGAGACCGGTATTAAATACGTTACCGACGTTTAAGTTAAGAAGCCGTCATGTAAATTGTCTCCTGCATTATTATGTTATATTTATATATCACATGTATTCAACTGTTCTAAAACCACCCTATAAGTGTTAATGATTACGGGAATTTTAAAACGTAGATAAAGAATGTTAGTATCTTACCAATGTCTGTTTGAAATTATGTATATTATATACATAATTGTATTCTATCTATAATTGTTTAACGTGGAATGATATAAAAATTAAAGGTTAAAATTTGTTTACAAAATGTTACCAATACAGGTAATAATGATTTCAGTCATTTCGCCTGAAAGATCTACAAGTGAATGTCACTAAGGGCTTATGTTTTGATCTATCATCACAGTGTCCAAAACTACCGATTATTGCGTTTTAAGTATGGAGAGTACAGGTAAAAAACTATCGACGTGTATGGTAGAGTTTGTCAGAATGTCTGACAGTAGGGTGGCGCTAGTGTCGCCAGAGGGCAGATTATTCCAGTAGACTAGTATAACAGGCATTACTAAATTGTTTCGGACTACGTACATAGTTAAGGGTTTGTATACAGTGATTTCATTGCCTTTTGTAATCACCAAAATTATTAAATGTATATGCTTTACAATTTACATTAAAGATTATTTATACAATTACTTTTTTTTTACACTTCCCTACGATTACAGCTGCTGAATTATATATCTTTATTGTTATATTATTATATATCTTACCTATTATGCTCGCGAGCGCCATAGTGGTGAATTTATAGATTATTGTTTATTACTTAAAGCTGTACAATTTTTCAACTTGTCTTCTATATAAGATAGTTCTCCATACTTCTATACTTCACACTTCTAAGATATCGTAATTTGATAAAATAAATACGTTACTAGTGATATAGTTCTTACAAGTAGATAAATTTGTTTCAGGTGCTCACGTACTTGATAAGTTTTCTACAGCAATTCACCGCTCCCGAAGTGGTGAGTCAAACGAAAATGGACTCCGCCAACCTGGCCATGGTGTTCGCTCCGAACTGCCTCCGTTGCACCTCCCAGGACCCGCGAATCATTTTAGAGAACGCACGTAAAGAAATGACCTTCCTGAAAACGCTCATCACCAACCTGGATACGTCTCACGTGCAAGATCTTCTGTGACCGACGAATCTCAGCTACCGCAACAGCAGCGCCGCGGAGGACGCTGTGCTGTAGCGCTGGCTCGTGGATACAGTAGTGTCAGTGTCGCCGCACCGCCAGCACACACGACTCGTACGATTGTCATTCTTGTATATTTTTTGTATTTTTGTACGCTATGTTATAATTTTATTTGGTGTGTCCAAAGATATTTAAATGGGATGTGATTTTTTTAATTATATGTACGTATGTATTTAGACTTGAGCTTTACGTAAGTGTATGTGCGAAGTGCTCCGCGCGGCGCTCGCGGCGCTCGCGGCGCTCACGGCGCTCACGGCGGTCGCGGCGGGGGGATGTTGGAGTGTTTGTTATTATTATTCGTTAGGATTTCACGAGCGGAGTACGACGGAATCATTTCATTAAGAGGATTTGTTTTTTATCTTTTTCGTGCATATAATTACACGTGCGCTAATGCAATATGTTTTGTGCGCACGTGCGCACACGAACGAATTCAATGTATTGACGTGATAGAGCGTAAAGTGCGTAACGTGACGTGACGGGACGGGACGTGACGTGATGTGACGTGACGTGACGTGACGAGACGTGACGAGACGTGACGTGACGAGACGTGATGTGACGGGCGACTACTTGATAAAACAACACATCTCAATTATAATCATAGAATCTTAATAGAATATTGTTTTTCCATAAATATTTACTCAGTAATTTCGTCCCAGTGTTAAGATTCTAAACAATCCAGTATTGTATTATACATTACGGTGTTTTAAATCAACGTTGTTCGATATTATTTCGATATCATATCATTCTATATTTCAATTTTAGATTACGAGCCTGAGGTTTTTTAAGCTTCTTATAAAAACTTAACGCCCGCTGACAGCTATCAAAATCGGTAATCTCTGGCAACTCATTTAGATAGTAAAATTATGCTCTATCTATCGAAAGGGTGGAGAATCTCGTACTTTCACACCGCTCATAAATAGGTATTAATCGAAAATTTCATTCACCGCATAAAAAATATTTAGAAAAGTTTAAGCTTTAATTTTCCTATAAATAAGGATCTCAAAGCAATTTCTTTGAGAATCAGTTACTTAAGAACTAAAGAGCGCTATAATGCAGATACACATCACAATTGTATTATTCTTTTCTTGTATTCAACCAGCATTTATTCTATTTTACTATTACTATTTTTCATGTTGTAATTTTAAGTTTTTCTTTATTTATATAATTCTGAGCAGCTTCGAAGATTCCTTCCACATTTGGATGCGGCATTGTTTATAATAATCTGTGACTAATATATTTGTAGTATGAAGTTTGTCAATGTGTAATTATGTATCGATTAACAAGTTAGTGGATTTTAATTGGAATCTAGAAAATCGATATTTCATTATCCGAATGACCACTCATTGTGATACGATTGCAATAATTAAATTGATTTGTTCGTGGGATCAAAGCTCTCGAAAGTTCTGAGCTTTTTGATAATGGGTTGCGTACAAAACGCGCTTCTTTCACACTGGTCGGAGCAATGATTCTTCTTCATGTTAATAAACGCTCAATTATTCTCAGTATATCAGTAATTCTGCGTATGACTTTATTTCTCATTCCAGGGGACGAGAAAGTCATGAAGTGAACGAGTAAATTCTACGTAACTAAATTTCAAGAACGATAGAATGAAACCAAACATACATTTATCAAGATAAGGTTGAGCGTTCATTAATATGGTGTTGTTTTGTAAATATACTTTACACTATCGATTAGGTAAAAATAACTGTAAATTACAAAGTCTACGAACAAAGTTACTAACGGTAGGGTTATAAAAATAACGATTGTTAATACATTAGACAAGCTTAAAAATATAATATATACATAGCTACATACATAGGTAAAAGGTGTAATTATTCAAGATTCCTATTGACATTGTTGCAATAATATTCATATTGCTATTTTTCAATAGTGCGACAAACGTTTTATCAACGAATAATCCATAGATCTAATAAATAAATAATAAGTATTATTAGATATCTAGCCTTGAATATTTACCGGATGAAAATTATTAAATTATATACCAAATGAAGTATATTCGATAAATAAATAAAGTATTAGATACGCAAGGGTTCAATAATGCACAGTTCAATAAAGTTATATGAGAAAAATCTACTTCTAGAATATATTGATAACGAGACGCTTCGTTGCTTTTATAAATATCACTCTTTCTTACTAAAACTAAATCCGGGTTAATGATAGCGATTACTGGAAGTTTGCGATCAGTGTGGACATCATGTCGAGCTTTGCAAAGTTTTATCTATCAGATTATCTGCAATGTACGATGTAGCTGTTCCCAGTTATAATTTTTTTGATTAGTAAGTTTTGTTTGACGTTATTGAAGTTTTCCGCCTATATTAAGTCACAAAGCAATTCAATACTTTAAAGGTAATGAACGTTTTACCCCATAAATGTAAAACAAAAAAGATATGAAATCGACACCCATGACAGCTAACGTTACCGCCTGAAGAAAAACGTTTGTTTCGGTCTAATATTGGCCATACTCCGCGAAGTTGTACACGATGCGTATTACGTATATTATGGTACGCATAGATGTGGAAAGAGCCTTATGTGCGTTTACACATTATCCGATATACTGTATGTAATGTGGACGCACACATACGAGCATTACGGGTGTTTAAAAAAGCCACTTATATTGATCCTCTGATTTGGTACGTATTGTGTGTTTGTATGGGTGCGTATATCAAAATGATATACGAAAACAGAATATGTGTTATACTTTATATGTATATTTACAATTAAATAATCATTTGCCTTAAACTGGGGTACAAAGTTTCATTTTAACTATGGTGTAATTGTAAATCGAATATTTTCAATTGAATTGACCGAATTGAGGCTGTATTTTTCATGTACAATGATTCCACGTATACATTCCGCCTTGTCTGTCATCATTATAACAGTTATTATTGCTATTATAACTGAATTGTGCAACTGCACCTTAACCAGCGGTTCAAATGTTATTCTCCATCGCCTGCAGTATCATACAATTTGTAACCGTATAATTTAATTAATATAATAGTAACTTGTGACCGTATAATTATTATATAATTGGATTTGTACTATCGGTCTGTCCGTTCTACTTATAGAAATTATGATTTTTTTGGTATATATTAACATGTTTTTTTAATAATGTTTGCGACTGCACTTAATATATTTTGGATGCACGCAAGCCGAACCGCCTAGTATTATTTGACGTTTTAAATTAAAAAAGAATATTGTCAAAGTTTTGGGGTATTCCCCTGTTAATCATGCGCACATAGAATCTCTTGCAAGGGCTGTTACACACTTAAATAGCATTTAGTGTTAAGTAGTACTATAGAGTTATATGTTTTCATAAATTAGAGAAAAAAAATATTTTTATCAAACTTGTTTGATATGACTTCATTCACTGTATTAATTAACGGTGTTTTTAATAGATTGCGCAATTCAGTTTTCTTACGGAAATGGGCGTGGCGCGGAAGTAGTTTTAATATTAAGAGAAGTCTCACGTACGTTCTATAATCTCCTTAAAACATATTTCCTAATAAAACGAATAATGTTCTAAGGTTTATCTCAATTTTCCTGCACCTTGGTACTGTAGAGGCCTTTAACTAGTGCTGTGGTTGTAAGCAATAGATATATGTATCCTCTATATGTCTCAATTCTAATTAACACAGAGTCGAAGCGTAGCGTAGCATCAACTTTTCATCGAGTCGCACAAATTGTTTAGTTTTCACGCAGATTTATACGTATTCGTTAAACCTAAATTATGCAGGTACGTGTATAATTTGTTGAAACTTGTATATATTGATGGAAATTACCATGATTTCTTGTATCGGCAGCTATTTTGTACTGATATTTTAGTCGTGAATTAATGCTAAGACAACTCCAGTGTACCGCCGATCGGGACCTGTCCGAACATGTCCGTGCTTACACCAATCGGCGCAGTACACTGGCACTCGTGCGAATATGCGCTTAAATTTTTATCTCCTTAGAAAATTTTGCAATAGCTTGAAAGTGGACGTGAATGAGCCATATGAAATTTCAATTTATCGCTTGCCACTGATTCTGTGTCAATGGGTATTGAGTTTGTGAATGTTACCGGTTCAATCCAGTTATAATATTTGTGCCATAACTTGTAATATAAGACAGTAACTCGGACTGAGGCGAGGGTAGTTCGCGTTGTTGTGGCGTTCGCCGTTTAGGCTCCATTCATACTGTTATCCAGTCTCGAACAGTTTTGAACTGTTTCGAACAGTCCTCGGACCAATAGTGTGATCATATGGACGAGTCATTCGAATCTCAGTATATTATGTATTTTTGAAATTTAATTTGTTTTTTAAACTAATAGGGTGTATTACACGTTTTTGGACCATGATAAATTGTATCAGTGATATATAAATGTCGAAATATATAATATATAAATGTTACAATATACGTATTCAGAATGTCAAAGTGTATATGAGACTTCGGTTTCTGAGACGGCGGTTGTTAGAACGTGAGAAGGTCGGGAGTGTCGAGGCTGGATAATAATGTGTATTTGCCCTTATTCCTTACTTTTTAAGATTAGACTGCATTTTTGTGATTAATACTTATACTTTTCTATTTCTGTTCTGTATCCATTCAAAAGCAGGGCCAATAGTTACAATTATAAAAAAAAAATACTATTTACCATCCCCAATGTTGTTCTTTGCTACGGGGTTTCAATTTTTTTTTAAATGAAAGATAACCATGCGACAGTGACATCTTATTGTATGAAAGTCCTATAGTTTGAGTGTTCTCTACATTTACGTCAACTCAAATTTTGTGATGTACGCGAGAGGTAAAAATGTATTTTTTGTGTATATTTTTATTAAACTTAATATTTATAGTGATGTGGACACGCACGTGCGTACTGTTCAAATTATTACATGAACAGTGAAATTTTCTCCTTCGACTGTTGTACACTGATATGCTTATAATTTTCACGTGATGTAAAGTTGTATAGTGCTTATGGATAAATGCAATAAGAAGTATCCTTACTTAATAATATTGTATATAAAACGCCTATATTTGTTTGTTATTTCAAGACAATATACTCGAAATGCCTACGATGTTCATAATGTAGGTTTATCACAGTAAATGTGAGAATGTCAAATGAAATAAATATCGGATTATCCATTGGATAACTGGGAAATATCGTTACTTTGTTTTATTTTTATCTAAAGGATTTCTTTACTTCCAGCCGATTTTTTGACATACTGTATCCAGTTGTCAGCTTTGGTGGTTATTTTAAAATGTATTATTATATAGGTATTTATTTATGTACTATTTTATACATATCAGTTGGATAGCTACATATGTACCTAATAATTATGTAGCTATAAAATACTAGTGATTTATGGTTATCTTATGTGAACTATAAGCTGAC
Organism: Jemadia pseudognetus; assembly: GCA_018244755.1. Taxonomy (NCBI): domain Eukaryota; kingdom Metazoa; phylum Arthropoda; class Insecta; order Lepidoptera; family Hesperiidae; genus Jemadia; species Jemadia pseudognetus. Next base: position 13,545 of record DWTO01001454.1, read on the forward strand.
ACTTAAATAATTCTTGATTGCAATTTCAATAATTGCAATAATGCTCAGCTACGCGTCCATCTAGTATATATTATAGATCGTACATAAATATTTATTACATATATTTAAACGTAACATCACGCCTGTTATCCCCGAAGAGCAGAGAAGTGTAGTACACTCCCACGTTTCACCGGTTACGTTTATGTCGCACTATGGAATAGGTCGTGAGCCTATTGCCATGCACCGGGCACAAATCCAGACTCCGAGCCACTACTAGAAATTTCGACTAGAAAATCTAGATAAACTAACAATAAGTTTTCTTTCACCAACCAACCCATTGCATACAGGCGAGATCGTATCACTAAGGCAATATCTGGGTTATGTTTATAAATATCCATAATAAAAATGACTAGGTACTGAAATACACATGTACGTATTACAATAATATGTTTGGCATCCTACTATTCGATATGCAATTAATTGTCCCTATGACAACCACACCACATGGATTAGTACAATACAGTCTTGTCTGAATTTCTTATGGATCATGACTGTATACAAAATGGTCTCTAGTTAATAGGTGCACGACATAATGGGAGCGTGGAGTACAAAATTATTAATCGGAATATACGAAGGCAATATTTAGCTTGCTTATGTTTACGTTATCAAGTATTTGATATTTCAAGGTAGGTATACGAGCTTTTTGAGGTAAGATCAATGGCAGATTAAGAGTCATTGACCATTTTTTCTGGTTCTAAATATATGTATGTAGGTATACATAGGTATACTTTATGATTTTCAATTACATGCATAATTAATAAATGTAAAACTCACATCGGTAAAGTACCGGTACCGATACTACCTACAGGTATAGTCAAGAATATATAATTGCAAATATTTACATATCAATGAAAAGGAATAGGTACTTAATACAGCCAATTACTAGAAGCCTTGAGTCAGCGGTGAAGATCATTTATACGATTTTATATGCACGTAAAACTTGATAGTAACAGCTTGTAATCAGAGATAGGTACCTATCTACGATACTTTTCATAGCGATCCAACGATTAGGACTACAAAAACAAAGTTAACTAAGGTTCGTTATGTAAATGTATTAGTTACCTTTTAAAGTATTTTAATGACAAGTATTGGCTATAATCTGATATTCGTTTTAATCATTATATATCATTACGCCGGTCCCTTTCGGTGTGGGTTGGGAACACCAGTAGAACACTTGATGTGTTTCTTCTACGTTTATCAGTCTCTTTATACACGCACCCATGGGCGCAGATAGCGGAGTGCAAGGGGGTGCGAGTGCACCCCCTGGCGGAAAGAAAGTATATAGAATAAATTACATATTTTATATCCGACTGAATATTTGGTAATGAAAGTTTAGAAAAAGTAGATACTTGATAATCGCAACTCTGTTATCCATATGCTATACATACTATATGTATAGTTTTATATTTTTAATAATAATTAATACAATGTGCAGAAACAGATGCACCTTCTTGAAAACAATCCTGGCGGCGCCCGTGCATGTACAGCCACTTTCGAAGACTTTGGACTCCCCCATTAGTCAGTGTCAGACGTTTTAGAGTAAGATAGGCGAGTCTTGGTCTCCTTCGGTATTAGCAGTACTCTAAAATCAAGCGTTTGGAGATTTCTTCCACACTTCGGCAGGCAATTAAGTTTATGGATATATCGACGTTTGACTACTTATTTATTTCTTTCAATTTTATTTGTTTCCCAATAACTTTAATAACGATACACAAGTGCATGTATACGCTATAAGTACACTTCAGATCTGTCAAATAGAGTAAATTCCTGTATTCATTACTATATCCTTATATTTGTTATTTCTACTGACAATTGGAATAATACATACCTATAAATGTAGGACTGCAATTATGCTACAATAAATTTCAAATGTCGACTTTCAAACTTTAACGACTGTACCTAATTAATTTATGGTGGAACTAGTCTTCGAGATATAATAATGATTTTTTTTCATTCCTAGTTACCTGGCATCTGTTTAATTTTATGAATCTTTATAAAGCTTTATTTAAAAATTTCTAGTATACCATTACAATTACGTTTTATTAGGCATTAAAGGTATTGAGAACAGACAAAACATAGAACAGCGTCCTTGAGCTATTGCTTTAAGCTAAAATTAAGAGCTTAGAAAAAATTTATTAGGTTCGTACCAGTTAATATTAATAAAATACTTCTGTTTAGTACAGCCCTATAGCAATAAATCGTATCTATGTTGGAAAATCATATTCGGTAAACGTTGACGCTGCTGCAAATATTATACATATATTTGACGAGCTGCTAACATTACAGGAAGCGAAGTCTGTCCTAATGGATGCAATAGGGTCTTGTTGTCGGCTTGCCTCTAGATTCGGCTTGCATCTAGATTCGAGCCTTTCGCAGACACATTTTGATACAAATGTATTCATACTTTATTTTTTAACCTATTCTATTTGTTTGAGAGATTTTTCTTTGACTGTCTCATTGGCCGTCTTGGTTGCAAGCGCGACTGCCGGTAGAGGGGTCCCGGGTTCAAATCCAGGGACGGGTACTTTTGGATTTTTTTAATTAAGATTTTCTAGTCGTGGTTCAGAGTCCGAATTTATGCCCGGTGAATGGCAATAAGCTCACCACTTATTCAATAGTGGGACGTAAACGCAACTGGTGAAACAAGTTAG
>DWTO01001455.1:0-16233 GCA_018244755.1 Jemadia pseudognetus
CATGATCAAAACGCAGGAGATGTCCAAATAGCAGAAGACGAAAATGAAGAGCCATCGACAGCTTTCGATGCGCCTACAGAGATTCATGAGACTGTTAATGAAAATCAGACTGAAATTGAAGACTTAAACAAAAAGGTGAAACCGGAAACATCCCATGTTAGGATAGAAACAGGTAATGTTGTTTGCTGTTTCTTACATATTCAAAGATTCTTCTGGGTTAATTTAATAGAATTGGCACCAAATCTCAACTCCCTACTTAACCATATATTAATCTAATCTTTATAGCACCATAATAAGAGGCATATCAAAGAGAATATAATATCTTTTATGTTCAGTAATATTATTCATAATTCACATTTTCTGTCTACTCAGAGTTTCTTTACTGTAAACATAATATGTAATGTGAAAATAATGGAGTATAGTATATCAATGTTTTTATTAAACAAGTATGCTTGCTCAATGTTACTTAGAGTAACCATAGGAGCTCGTTATGATCGTAATAGTATGAAATTCCTTGATTAATTGTAATGAAATTGTTTGTTTAATTTTCTTTACATGTATGTTTTGCCTGAGAGTATTTAGACACACCTTGGGTTCTCACATTATCTTGTGCAAGATTTGGTTTTTGGGTATAGAACACTGAAATATGGATGTACATTCAAACAACTGAGCCCATATAAAGGTTCTCATCATTTGTTTTTAATATCTATAGTCAATTAATAAGAGTAAAAACACAGGTTTTTGTTTTTAAATTCATTGCTCATATGTTATTGTGAAGAGATTTGACTCAATGAATTTACCATGTAACCTTGAAAGATAAGGTTTGGTGTAGATACTTTTTTAGTGTTGTAATAAATCTAACCATGAAGGACTACTTAGGTATATATATGTAATTTGATTGAAACATTGCATAAATTAGGAACTATGAATGAATTGAACTTGAAGAATGAACTTGAAGAAACTTGAAAGAATTGGACCTGAAAATCCAGGATTTAGTAAAAAAAAATGCTTCAGTTGACATTATCAACACATTATTTTAATGTACTACATACATATAAGAATCAATTACATACTACCTTAACTTATGTAAACCCTTTATTATATTATTTTTCCTTTGACTTTTTGGCTGAGGAAAGATTAAGATGGAGTGGAAAGATTTATAGTGCATTTTTTGACAATAGAACCTTGATTACTTTCAGACTGAAAAAAATTGTAAATCATTTAAATATTTATCTCTGTTGGTTATCTCGGCTGGTTCTTGAAAAATATATGTTTTTGGAATAATAATACATTTCATATTTGCAGATAGCAATGGTAGATACTTTATATGTACACTATGCAAAAAAAAGTTCCATGCACGGAGCCAGGTGGCCTACCATGCATACTGCAATGGACAGAGAAAACCGTATCAATGTCCTGAATGCAATAAGGTTTGTGAGTCTATAAATTATATATTTATTGCACTATATTGCATTCAATTGTAAAATAGTCTGTAGGTTACTGCCACTGACACAGAACTAATGACCACCTGAGTAGATATGTTTTAGAGTGCAGACCATGACTGGCACACATAGTGTAGGACAGAATCTCTTTCACACTCCTCCTAGGTGGAGTAATGGTATATGCAAAGTGACAGGTGGTGGTCGGCTACAAAGAGTTAAAGATCAAACTCCGTGGTTTGTGCTATTAGAGACTCCTATCCTTAGCAGTGGCCTGAAACTGGTTGATGATAATGGTAACACTGATAGTTTCATATATATCTGTAGATATTTTATAACCTGTGAAGCTTTCTAAGGAAATTGCCCATTGATAACCCTACATATGTATATACCATTACGCTATTATTGCAAGTATTCTTCTGTTTCAAACTAGAGAATTTAATTTCCTAATAATACTAAACTGAACCTAATCTTTCAATGTATTTATGCAAAAATAGATTAGTACTCAATAGAAAATTTGGATAATACTATCAGTGTATGATTGTAAAAATTGGTATTGCCAGTTGCTATTACAATTTCCCTTATGCACCATAACAAACATGATATTTATAAATGTAATGTAAATAATAATGGCACTCTTTGGGGGAGGCCTATGCCCAGCAGTGGACTGAGGTGCACTGATGATGATGATGAATGTAAATAAATAAAAACAATGATATTCATGGAACCGGTGTATTTTTCAATTTCAGAGTTTTGCAGTGCTCTCGCATTTTAAATACCACATGAGTGTCCATCGGAATGAGCGGACCTATTCCTGTGATGTTTGCGGAGATGGATTCTTTCAAATGTCCAAGCTTCAGCGTCATAAGCTCAAACACACCAGTTAGTGTTTTCTTGCTCTAGAACAGTGTAATAATAATAATGACTTCTTGGTCAAAGCATTCCAGAAAAAAAATCGTTTAAGAGCTTAATTGATGCTTTTGTTTCAAAGTGCATGTCATCAAACCACTAATCATTATGCAAAGATATGAAGCAGCATCAAACTTATAATATAACAGTATAAACATTTTTCGTTATGGCCCCAAATATAAGGAAATACTGTGTTATAATCAAGTTTGTTTCTACCCATCACCAAAGTTTTTTATAACACTGTAAATTGATTGTTCTTGTAATTTTTCAGAAGAGAAAAAGTATGCGTGTAGCCAGTGCAATAAAGCTTTCAACAATGTGTCCTCGCTGCGCAAGCACGGGCTCACGCACACGGAGGAGCGCCCGTACGCCTGCGTCGTATGTTCGCGCCGTTTTCGAGACTCCTCCAACTACAGGAAACACCTCACCAAGCACGAAGGTATGTTACTTAGCTGATGATCGTCTAATGCAATGTATTGTTTATATTGTAGTTATGTTTTCAATGTAATAAAGGTATTACACCCTACCACTTCCTATGGAGTTTGTTTGAGAATGCACACTACAGAATTTGCACAAGATTTGGATAAAATATCTATATCTTTAAAATGCTGCCACCTTTTATGAAATGTTGACAGCACTGATACAATATTGAAAGAGTCATATATAATTTATGTTATATTTAATAGTTAATATTTTTTACAGAAGTTTGGCAACAATAAATTTAATTCAATTTTCTCATAACAGAAACGGAATGTGCCTGTACGGTCTGTGGAAAAAAATTGGAGTCCCGTCGAGCGTTGATAGAGCACGCGAAATCGGAACATGAGGGTGAGGGCACAAGGCGGGATATCGGGCCGCTAACTAAGGGCCAGTTGCGGGCGCTGGAGTCTCGGCCCAGGCGGCCGCACCAGTGCCCACGCTGCCCGCAGGCGTTCCATTCAGGAAAGGATATGAGAAGACACGCCGCAGTACATTCTGGTAAGTGTTCTGAGTTACATTAACAACACTGAGTCTTATGTACCAGTCTGTAATCCATATGCATATCAATCCAATCTCATAAAGAGGTGTTGATATATCTGAGTAAATTGAATATGTATACTGTTGACTGTGTTCTTTCTGAGTTGAGATTATTAACATTTTAATAGCCATATTATATTTTGGACCATCTTCATTTATATTGTTTTAATAAAATATATATTTAAGAACAGAAATATATAAGAAAAATTAATAATTTATTTTCACTAAAATCAAAGGTCATTCTTAGGTTGATATTTCTTTTTTACTGTTAAATGTTTCGTGAGTGTTTATTCACATGTTTTTATATTTACTGGCTTCACTCACATACATATTGCCGGAGTGTCTACCGCGACCTCGCTGCAAACACAGGAAGCTTATGAAGAAGGACCTTGTATGGGTCTCAAACTAGTACGGCTATCATGAAAAATTTGTGAGTTAAGCCGGTATATTATATGTTATAATCATTAATATTTCTTATTGTATCCGAGCTTTAGTTCAGCCTATTGTATAATGTCATACAAATTTACAATACAATTAATTACAATACAATAAATACGAAATTAAATAAAATAAAAAATTACAATACAATAAATACAAAATTAAATACTCAATGGTATGTAGATACTATAGAGTAAAACATTTTTCTTTATTGCTTTATTAGACTCATTATTGGTTTTGAATTTTATTTGCATTAAATCTATATCAATAAAATGATAGAGATCTGTATTAGTGAGCGCATTAAGCCAAGACTACTGGACAAATTTCAATTAGGTCTTCTAATTTTTATTTTAAACAACTAGCCCTTATTATTGCAATATCGTCATTTAATATAAATGTGTTAAAGTTTTAAGGAACAATGTTTTTATAAGCACTGTGTGTTTAGTGACGGTCAACGATATGTCACTTGGTTTAGCGTTATTAACCCACATGAGCTATACTAACACACAAATATCAGCTAAAATAGTGAAAAGAATAATATTGTGTACAAAGAAATTTTGTAGGAAAAGTGTCTTTGCTTCTGAGTTTCTTCCAGTTCTTGTTAATAAGCATGACAGAGGATGTTGTGGGTCTCATCTAGTATTTAATAAATCAATTAGCATTTTCATTTTAATTTATTATAGATTCAAAACCATTTCGCTGCAAGGTGTGTAACCGTCGATTCCGAAGAAAGGACAACTTGGAGCGCCACATTAGGAACACGCACCCAAACTACGATACTTCAACTGTTGTGGAGTGTGACGAGAGCGCACTCAAACTACTGAAAACTAGACAAGAACAGGAGAAAATTAACACAGCTGAAAGTTATCAAAACGCAGAGAAGGCCAAATTAGAAATACTCAATCCCTTACCACCTCTCTCGCAGGAGGTGATACAAAAACATTTAGACGGAAAAACAACGGACTCAAGAGAAATAACCGCAAATAAAGAAGTCAATGAGAATATAAGTCAGAACAGTCAAGAAGAAGTAACTTTCATTGATAAATCATACATTTTAGAAGCTAACAATGCCAGAGAAAGCGTCATAGTTGGCAAGTGGAACGCGACAACAGATAGAAAAGTTGCCAGTCCTGTTCCAGAGTATGTTCACAAAATTAGAAAGGCCAACTACTCTATAGCGTGTCGGAAAGATGGTTTACTTCCGCCCATAGACGAGAGGAAACTAATAGAATTAGAAACCAAAAGTAATTTAAACAACCTAGATGTTGGTGCTCCTGGGAAAAATATGGAGATTTATAAGAAGATTTTGTATGAGAGAATAGATAAGGACACAAGTGTGACAAATGAAGAAGAAGTGAAAATGCATCAGACAAGTCCAAAGTTGCATTGGAGAATGAAGTTGAAACTCAATATGAATTGGTAAGTTCATACTTTACACAACATTCTACTCCTGTTTTAATTTTATTTATAAAACACACTTATTTATGAAACATATTTATATATAACTTGACTTGACTGTCTCGTTGGCTGTGTTGGGTGTAAGCGCGACTGCCGATTGCGATGTTCAAATCCCGGGTAGGGCACTGTTCAATTTTTCTAACTTAGGTTTCTAGTAGTGGCTCAAAGTCTGGGTATGTGCCTGGTGTATGGCAATAGACTCAACACCTATTCAATAGTGGGACATAAATTTAACCAGTGAAATGTGGGAGTGTGTTACACTCTTCTTTGGGGATTACAAGTGTGATGTTATATTGGTGTTGTTACTTATATATAAAACATACATATACATTTGTGTATTGGTCCATACTATAATTATAGCAATGGGTGCCCTGGATATACATAAATACACAGAAATATCGATCCAGTGATGGTCTACATGTTCTTATTTTAGAAATTCACACTGTAGACTCACTCTATTTTACTTGTGTTCCAGATATTTTATGAACAGAAGGCTGAGGAATGGTTGCTAAGCGAAACAGACAGGTGGTTAAAGGCTATTGTATCTATATATATGTATAGTATATAACATGTTTGTGTTTGATATGTATTAGATTATAGTCTTTTTTCAACATCTACGTATTATCATGTATGATGTATCAATTAAAGTACTCAGTTTTATCATCAAGTGTTATAGAAATGTAGATTGAATAGTTAACATTTATACATGCTGATAAGAAAGTATTTCTGATTCACTGAATTAGATTTCTCCTCATTTTAAACTGACATTTTTAATTTCTAGTTGACTACAATGATAAAACACATGATTGCATCTCAAATTTATTTTTTAATTGCAAGTTATTTGTACGTTTTTCTACTCAAATTATACCACAAACTATAACAATCCAACCTGTTGTAACAATATTAGGACAGTAATTACAATACCTTCGCAATCAACCAGGAAGGGTCAAGACTGATTATTAACCTCCATTGATAAAGGGAGGTGCATGTTATCGCCCTGTTGAAGTGAAGCATACTAACCATTGTCAATGAAGCAATGAATTTTGTGCAATTTTCTTATTCCTACATCACATCACCTATTATTATATAGTTAGACGTGACCAATATGTATTATCTATACCAATTTGATTTTCGCAATTGTACAGTTATTTAAAAAGGCTTTTTAATTTTATTATTGGTGTGTAACATTTTTTCTCTCGGTTTTCTGCAATTTGTGGGAGTGATTTCGTGAAAGCAACAAAAGTATCTAACAAGAGGCTGTCATTATACTTAATGTATCAGTGAACCTTTCATTTAATTTTCGCATATTTTCCTTTATATGTATCAGGTCAATTTTAACTTTAATGCATGCTTTTTTGGTAATTATTGCTTTGAAGTATTTATTTACTGACATTGATGAATGTTGAATAAAAAGTTTCGAAAAACCCGGCAGCCATTTACAATTATTTAAAAAGGCGGGAGGATGTTTTAGTTTTTAATTATAAATTTAATTGGGGAGTGAAATGTATTTTAAAAAGTAACAGAAATTTTAAAATTTATAAAAAATATACATAAAAATTAGCTTATTATTGATATGAAATATAATATTGTTCAGTTGGCCCCCAAGAATCTCGTTGGCAGAAAGTCAAGTGTAGTTTACTCTTTCCTCGTGAGACTAAAAAAAAAACAATAATCTGATAATGGTCCTGCCTGTAAAAGACAACTATTTGTTTTATTCATATGCCAAAATTATCTGTTAATTCTAAGTAATTAACATGAGTATAAATGAAGCAAATACAATTATACTAGTAATCTTAATGTTTAGTATTACCAAAGTGATGATGTCAGATGTTATACATATATGCAACTAATGTAAGGCTCACCTGTTTTTTTAAATAATAAAGTCATTCTTCGTTTTACATGTGGTGGCAATATAATTGTATATTATCATATTGTTATTCAACATGAGTATTACAAAAAGCACAATTAACTTACAATTAGACTAAAGTTTACGGTTAACCAAAACTGTATTAATATTCAATGTAATGAATAACGTAATGTATACATATTGAAAAATTCTAGTGATCAATAAATTGGAATTATCAAAAGCTTAGAATAACACTATTTCTATCACTGGTATCGGAAATTTTTTTTACAATTTCATCTGGGTTTTTTTAATGAACATTTTTTATGAATTTTTATGAACAATAAGACTTTTCATTTAATAATTGCGTTTATTTAATGGTAAATTTATTAAAATATTTTTTACAATTGAGGGAAATTATAATTATTTTACTTTTATTATTTCTAATTCCCTTGCATTCGAAATCAAAGGGGTCAAAAGCTACCTTTTCGTGAGAATTGGTGAATACAACATCGTAAGAATAGCCTTACTAGGTTTATATTTTAAAGCCAAATTTGTTACATATATTGTTGCAGTGAAATATTCACGCATAACTATGTACTTTAACGTTATATTTTTTGCATAGTTCTACCCAAATAACTATGAATAAATGAGGCGGTAATCCTTGTAATTCAATAATAATATAAATATAAAATGTCTGAGGACCTTCAACCTTGAAATCCGTAATAAGTAAACTGTGAAATATCTGTCAAAATATTATATGTTACGTTACTAAATTTTCTTACATATAAGAGAATATTCAGTGTGTTTATATCAAGTCAATTATAATACGATCTAATGAATGATCATCGAAGCATGTACTGAAGCAACAATAATCACAGATTTTGTTTATTTGTGATCTAAATTTGTATTTAGATGTAAGTGTGAATAAGTATCTAACTGCCTTGTTAGCTTAGGCTAACGGTTACACTTGCAACCATTAGCAGTTGCAAGTGTAACCATTCATTAAGAGGTCCTTGGGTTTAATTCCTGGCTCGGGTGATACGGATTTTTTGTTACATGAAACTTTAGTAGAAATTTCTTGCTAACCATATATTCCATAGTGGAGTGTAAACTACTGGTGAAATGTGGTAGTGTAAGTACAGTCCCCTGCCTACCTCTTCAGGGATTAAAGGCGTACAGATTTTATGGTTTGTGGCTTGTTACATGTTCCATATATCACTACTTTCTTATTTTCAAAAGAATGGAGAGTTTATAGACATTGGGCAAACTTCATATAGTACATTGTATACAATTTATAAAAGGAATAATACATATAGTGAATACCTGTAAAGGTGTTGAATGATTTTGTTTTGATCTCAGATTGTTTCTATTCATGTCGCACAATAATTACATTCAAAGGTTTTACAAAATGTCTAATGCAATAATATGCCGATACGTCATACAATTTCTAAAGACTGCAATATTTACTGAAGATATATGATAAGATAGTCTTTTGCTATTACTGTATTGTTTTGCTCAAGTTGAGCTTAGGAAGGATGGATGGTGTAATGGATGGTCATATATTACAATATAATCTAGATTATTCAGACTTATATGCAGTCTTATGTATGGAGTCTTATAATAATTTGTTTTAAGTATGTATGAAGGGTTTTTGATACTTGGTCATTAATTGTAGTCAGTCAATAAAAATACTAACATTAGATTTAAGATGCGTCCAAGACGCTTTAGATATCATATTATACTTAAGATGATGTTTTTCATTATTATTACACAGTAACTGATTCATAAAATTTAGTGACATTGTTATGTGATTGGCTATTTTTTATTTATCCGAATCAAAGGACCATAACGAAATTATCGATTGATCTCACAAAAGAAATATAAAAAAAATGTGATTTTTTATTTAAAATTTTGGTTTCTTTGTAAAATATTTTATCATCTTAAATTTAACATTATCTTTTAATAATGTTTTTGTCGCCGTTGTAATTAAGTCGTTTGTGCGTCTGTGAAAACAGTGAAAAAAAATGATGATAATAAAATATGATATGATATAGGGTTAATTATTTATACTTTTTATAAACATCTGCAGTGGATAAAATGTGTTTATAACCTTGGAGCTGCTGCTCCGTTTTAGAATATAGGTGTTAGTGCAAAGATAATGTTAATCAGCCATCTTTATTGTATACTTAACACGTGTGCATGTGATACAAAGTAAGACGCGATGCGTTCCGTTCTACGAACTGAATAAGTGACAGTAACGGATTTTTATTATAATTTTAATTGCATTTATTAGAACGAGGTTCTCGATGAAGACCTATGTATTAACATAATAATAAATAAATACCATCGTCATTTGTAACGAAATTTTTACACAATAATTACTCTGTGCCTTTTTCAAAGTCGATGATATAAATAATAAATGTCTGTTTATAATATGAACCCTTCCAATAAGTACAAAATAATTTGCTTTTGCTTTTTTTAATATTGCACGAGTGTTGAAATAATATCTTTGTGAAGTGATTGTACGTCGTCGCTAGCTGTACTTGGTCGCTAAACATACAATTTAATATGAAATTATTTTACTCTGCCAAAAAATAATAATCTATGACAAATGGTTATCTAGGTGATTGTATCGAAATATAATAAATACCAGCGTCCAATCGTGAATATTTTTTTGGCTTGAGGTGGCCAAGGACGTGACAAAGAAAGTAGGTCTTCAACATACATTATCATACCTACATTAAAACGTTTTTTTATTGACATCTTTGAAATTGCTTAAAAATATATCATTTTTTTTATTACTACTGAATTTTTCTCACGGAATATTAAGGCCTGGTCGACGTTCCTCGTGACGCACAATATTATATTTCGATAGAATCTTTATCGTTTGTGAAAAATTTCGTCTTAGTTACGATTAAGATAACGTGGACTGAAGATCGTGATCTCTTGTACATTGATCTCAAGAATAATTTAATTTTTAAGACGTCGCAAAGTAATAGATATGATGTCTCTTAAGCGCAACACAACAATTCGATTTGAAATTACATTGGACACATTACCTCTTACCGTATACAACGTACATGTAACTTTACAGGTTTTATAAACATTTTATCTAGCATTTTTCAAAATTTTATAGTGTCAAAGCTAAAGCTAATAAACCATACTAAATATAACGATGTGAAGTTAGTTTACCACAGTTTCTTCCTATAAAGTTATGTCATATGCTTACAGCATTTAGTTAGTAATCTTCCGTCGCCTACGGCATGTATTGTGTCGTTCTATAACAACGTAGAAAGTAAGAATTTTGTATGTATTAAACTTTTGTATTCCAGTTTTTTCTTATAATAACATTATTTACACGTAATATTCATCTAATTCCCCCTTGGTAACTTCTCAGTGGTTCATTATTTTCGAATGTAGATAATGCAATGTACACTTTTGTGTTTCATTTTGTACGATACTTGCAGAAATGTCTGTTGCAAATATTTAACAATAAAAATGTCAGTGTGTGCAGTTTACAATGGAAAATTGTTATGCTGTATTGTTTTAGAATTATTTTTAAAATAATGGTTTTTGCAACATTTAAATATGTTTATCGATTGTTAAATGAAGTTGTATTACAACTAGATGGCGCTGTCTTAATGCAATTTTTTTTACATTTATGTTGGACAAATATTTCATTGGTAAAAACAAATGAAAAGAGTAATACATATACTAAAAATTAATAATATGAAAATTTTGTGTACAATTACAGAAAATTCCGAACTATAAAATACTCTGTAGTATTCTATTGAAGCTTATTACATTATGTAACAATAACTTCCTTATAATTTGCATCGGTTTGTGTATTTATTAATTTTTATCCTATAGCAATTGTTTAGAAATTATACGCAATACTTTGATACTATTAAAATGAATTTTCAACTATATGTTTTTTCTTCTATTTCCAAATCCTTAATTAATATGTACAGAAAAGTATACATTAAATTATCTAATAGCATATGATTATATTAAACATCTTAATATTGTCGATGTCATTGCTTTCATGTTTTATGTAGTAAGACAACCGAAAGAGACACATTTTTGACTTACGTATTTTGTCCTTATGTTTAAAAGTATTGAACATTTGAATACTTCAATAGTAGAATACAGAATTTTATCGCATTGTTGTATAATTTTTACAAATTAAAATAACGTAACCAAATATTTTAAATAAATGTTCTCAATAACGAATGCGGACGTAAACAAGTGTAGGTAACCGTATGTGTATCTTTCGACTGCGATACTCGGACAATATGTTTGGATGTGCGCCAATTTTTCTAATGCCTCAATGGGAAATCGTACAGAGCCGAATTCTATTCAATACAGGTGTAATTGGGTACGGGTTGGGTACTTTCTTACAAGGTAGAAAACCATTTATTTTAAATGATTTATAACAAATTTTCCTTTTTTATCTGGTTTTCTTTACACTTCATAATCGTAGAGAAATAAGTATTTCATTATAACTAACAAAGCTTTACATTGACCTTTTAGAATTGTAAGTAGGTAACTTAGCAGAGCGGTAGAAATGCTTGTTGTTTGATACTGTCACATAGATTTACGTTAAAATAGTAATTTTCATATTAATTGCTACGTAGTTAATTAATATAAATAAAACAAATTGAATCAGTAGTATATTTAGTCTTGTATTTGTTATGAACAATTTAAAATTGGTATTTTCTTTTCACTTTTAAAGCCAAAGTTCTTCTCTGTATTTGAACGAATACAATCAATCAGGCGAAAGATTTACGTAAGGGTGTTGGCGCTGGCACACGGCACATTGTCAATGCCACTAGCCAATAAATATTTAAATAAATATCCGCATTTCTCCACGCCCTCGAAAATGTTATTTTAAGTGATATAATTTTTAGTTTATGATGTTTTTTCTCGTCGTTCAAGTGGACTGGCGGGAAATTGAGATATTGTAGATGATAATATAAACATTTTTATGTTTAAATATAGCCAGTGATAAACTTTTTTAAACAGGAATAAGTGAATTTATAAAAAGCATTTTCTAAGTGGTAACTAACAGTTGTGCTCTTTAAAGATATTATTATTTATTCAGTTAAATTCGACGATCGATTTGCAACCCAAGTGTTGATAAATTTTAAAGTAAACAATCTCTGGAAGCATGGAAGATAGTTTCGTGGACTCTGTGCTATATTTGTACAGAAAGAAAGACTGGAGGACCATAGTGAACAAGTATCGAAGCTATCCTGAGCGGAGTAAGCTGTTGTGGGTTTTTCCTACCGAGGAGAACTTCGTGTTCTTACGCCGATGCCTGGTAGAGTTGGGCTGTGACAGGCTGCTGAGCATCGGCTGCGGCAGTGGACTGTTGGAGTGGATGATCACGGAATCAACCGGTGTGTTAGATTAAGTCATGTTGTGTAACAATATCCATGTCGTTCAGCTGACAACTAACGTAAATATGGTATAGAATTTGTTTATTCTTAAAGACTGGCATATTGTGTTTTAATGCTCGTAGTACAATACAAATAGATTTTTTAAAAGTAGTAATCTGTGGTCTATCATTGTAATTCATTGTGAATAATAACGTGATTACGTGAATAATAAAAGGCGAATAAATATTGATAAAATAACCTTTTTTCAGGATTTCCAGTATCGGGTGTGGAGGTCGATGGAGCTTGGTGGCGATGCAAATATGCTCCGCCCAATTTTATCTCTCTCCTTTTCACTCCGCCTACGTTAGATAAGGACACTATAACGCTCCTAAGAAATTCAGATAACACGGCCTTATTATTTTGCTATTTTAATAATGGACCTGCATTTATCGACTATTTAGAGCATTTCTCGGGTACAGTGCTTATAATAATAGGGCCAGGTGAGGGTAAAGGGGTTCATACAGATCCGAGGCCTTTTGATTGTATAGCAGAATGGTTCCTCTATGCCTATGAGGAGGTGGACAATAGCAAAGACTTTATAGCAGTTTATTGTAAACAATGCAAGTAGTCAATAAAATTAAAATTATCAGGAAGTGCTTTTCATTTATAATATTGTGACAACTTAGGGGTAAAGAATAAAATTATCTGTTTGTAACAAAGAAATATAATTTAAACAGTCTTTGAATATTATTCACATAAATATATACATTTTTAACATCTAAAATAATTTAATTTTTCATTAATTCTATATTTTTAACATTAATCTTATTAGTAGACGCCCGTACTAACGTGTTCATCATGGGGTCCTTCTTGCCTTGTATGTAACTGGGGAATTCACCACTGACGCCATCTTGCGCCAGGAGATCCAAACCTTCCTTCTGATTTATAATCGGCACCTCGGTTACAATTCTATTCATTTCGCTCACGGGCACCTCCACGCCCATGGTGTTCGTCGATGGTTCATTATCTAAGAAGTGGAAATCATTGTGCATCAGATACAGAGATTCCAGGGGGAAATTCATGTCGAATCGTGGCAATAGCTTATTATCGTCAGAATTATCATCGATCTCTATTACGTCGCTCTGCTGATCCGACACTTCGGGCAACACGACGGCGGACAGATCCAAATGCGTCGAATACTGTTCTGGAATGATATTGTCTATCAAATATTGGTCTATTATAGGAGGATTTGAAGCCGCATTATTCAGTGCCATATTGTAAAAGGAGTCAGATTTCACTTCGTTTTTTATGACACTCATATTTTTATGTATATCCTCTAACGGAGGCGACGCCTTGTATTCTCTGCTGATCGGTTGATTGTTCATGAGGTTCGCGTTACACATGCTCTCTAAACTCGGCGATTGGGTGTTCTGCTTTATCGTTGCCTCCAATTTAATGTAGCTGGGATCGTTGGTCGGTATTTTCTCTGGCGGCGGCAGCATCGCCGTCGTACTGACGTTCATTTGTTGGTTGAACGAGAATATTTGCGGATTGGTATTCAAGTCGCCGTCCACGGGCGTGGCGGCCGCGTCCTGGAGCATGCTCTCCTGCGGGTACGGCATTATGTTGTTCGGTGGTTCAGTCATGGTCGGCTCGGATTGCAACTGCATGAACTGCGTCGTGATCAAGTTGTTGAACGTAACTGGGCTCCCAAGCCCGTACCTTTCGTTATCCTCGAGTCTCTTAAACGCCATTTTCTGCTGGGAATGAAACATGTTGACCTGATCTGGTCCTTTCAGTATAATGTTACTCTTAACTGATATCTTTGCTTTTTTCCTCGGCGCTCCGTCCGGTTCATTAGACATATTAATTGGGGAATGTATTGAAGATGGCACCGGTAAGATTTGAGTGGGTTTTATGATTGGTCCAGTGACTTTGGTCATCGGAAGGGAGATTTTGTCGACAGGCTTCAGCATGATGTTGTTGCGTACCGATAACTGCGGTCCGGGTGGTAAACGAATTGGAAAGTTGCACATGATATTATTGCTGATGCTCCCATTCATAGCGGAATGGCTCGATACTAGCGAGTTTCCATTGTTATTCTGCATAAGACTCTGTTCCATGGACACAGACGGGTTCAGGAAATGCATGTTCGTGTCTGTCGGGTCGTAACTCATTTGTAGCGGGTGCTGCTGGGGGTATTGGTGCCTTTCTATTAAAGTGTCATTGGAACTTTCGGATATTAGACAATCGGAATTGTTGTCGTCCTTACTTAAATCTGTCATCATGACTTGGTTGTTGAATGTGGTCTGCTGTGTGTCCGTTGATGACGTGGAACAGTAGCTCTTTGGATAATCCTGCGCCATACTCTCTGACAAACTATCGCAGTCGTACACTTCAATAGGTATCGTATTGACAGTGTTGGTGCTCGTGTCCCTGGCTGTATCGCTGGTTATAGTTGTATCCTCATTTTGTTTCTCTGAAGATTCGCTAGGTATTGTCCAACTCGGTTTATTCTGTTTAACATTTTTCGTCATTTCTATTAACAGAGGTATACCCTCCTTGTCTGTGTGTGTGGTTAGATGTACCACATATTTATCCTTGTTGACAGATTTGAAAGAGCAGTACGGACAGCAGTGGATCTCAGAGTTAACAGTGGGATGTTTGGAGATCATGTGAGAAGTAAATATTGTGGACTGTATGGCAGTGTATGGACAGTATTTGCATTTATAAAGACTTTGTTTTGAATGTAATTTCTTATGGCGCCGCATAGCATTGTGATCGGACGAACGGTAGCTACATTCATCGCAAGCATATGGCTTATCACCTGCAAAAACAGAGAAAAAGCAGTATTATGATAAATGCACTTTTATGTAATATGTGAGACTTGTTGATGATGTTTGTTGCAAGTGTGACTGTCGTTGAGGAGATCCTGGGATAAAAGCCCGGGTCAGGAACTATCAGATTTGTCTAATTTAGGTTTTCTAGTACTGGCTCGGAGTCCAGAAATGTGCCCTGTGTGTATGGCAATAGGTTCACCAGCTATTTCATGATGGGACATAAACATAACGGATAAATTTGGGAGTGAACTACGCTCCTCTGACTAGCTTTTCGGGGATTACAGGTGTGATGTTAAAGCAGATAATTTTATTATTGTGGCAGAGCTAGTATCTTCAAATAGTGTACTACATGATAATGATGAAAATATATTACCTGAATGTGATCTTAAATGCAACTTCAGTTGAGACTTCCTTGCCGCGGTGTATTCACAGTGGCTACACTTGAATGGTTTCACCTTGTCGTGCACAGCGGCAATATGTGTTTTCAGTCTTCTTTCATTTATGAATTCAAGTTGACATATATGACACCGCAGATCCCCACTGGTCTTATGCACCAAGCGGTGTTTTGATAATTGATTTGCATTCTTAAAGGACTTTGAACAGATTGAACCTAGAAATAAGATAATATGTTGGGTTAATGACACATGCCTTTATGACTCCAGACTATTCATAGTATATACTTTCATAAAGTTGTAAAACATATACCTACATATATATGCCTAAATATACAGAGAAATATGCCACCATCCCGTTAAGGGTTTATAGGACAGAACATTAGCTATCAAATGAACCCTGAACTGCTTATAAAAAGTGTATCATTTTAGAGTTATTGTTTTTTTTTTTTTTCTAAATAAAGGGGGGTTTGCGACTTTAAAAGTTCATAAAAACCAAAAACAATGTAATCC
>DWTO01001456.1:0-16228 GCA_018244755.1 Jemadia pseudognetus
AAAAAAAAAAAAAAAAAAAAAAAAACATACAGACGAATTGAATACCTCCTCCTTTTTTGAAGTCGGTTAAAAAGAAATCATTTACCGTCTATCGAATAAATACGAAAATTACCGATCCGACATATTCAAATACGGATAACGAAAAATCACGGGTGAAGCGTACAGTTAGGTGGGAAAGTGTTACGCTAAACATCGTTAAACGGTCTCCGGATCGTAAAAACAACTTGTGGCCACTTCGCTCTACGTACGAATACGAGTAGATTTTTCTTGCGAACCTGGGTTCACAGCCCAACTAGAAACACATCTCGACAGCTGTGTCGTGTTAGTGGGGGTCCGGATATAGGATCACTGGATGAGATAAGGTGTACGTTAGTTCACTCGTTATAGACCATTCATGTACGGACATGGGTATTAGCATTTTAAAAATACGCACTTTATTAACGTTGAATATCACTTATAGATTTCAGTTTAATTTTATTTTAACTAAATATTATGTAACAAAGACACTAAGGTACATTTTTTTTTAAATAAATCAAAAAGAATGTAAATAAAACCGTAATAATAGTACCAGCTTTATACATATATTTTACGGTCAATATATATAAAAATATGTATATAATTTATAACTAACAATTTTTCTTTTATTATTTTAATAATGTTACTTTTTATTGAAGAAATTATTGAACCTACGTATTTTACCAAAATACTGGAATAATGTTATAATAAACAGAATATTTAAAAACGTTCAACACAAGAATCATGTCAATAATACATTTGAGAGACTAACTAAAATCCCGATATAAAAAAAAACAAAAATGACTGTAGAATAAAATCATAAAATGTGAGTGCAAATCATTGCAACGTGTCTGTTTAAATAAAGAAAAAATAAAAGAACTTGCCGCTTCCAGCGACATCCGTCTCTACATCACTCCACACACATGCAACTATTTTTACTGCCTCCGGCGAACAAATTTAGCTCCCCTAGCGGTGGGTTACTAATTGACGCTTTAAATCCATCCACGCCTCTCCGTAACTGAGCACTTCGTTAATAATTTTATTCGTAAATGTTATGAGTTATGCGCGCGAGTGTACCGAATGGCAGCTTTTTAAAGTTGTTCCCGCGTGTGGAGTGTTTTAGGAAAGAATTTATGTTTATTTAATAATTCGGCAGTTTAGAGGTTTCAAGGTTTGAAAGAGATTAATACGTCCTTTTCTATTACGTTGGTAGATATAACACCGGTTCAGGAGACGTAGTCTGCTTCTAAATAAACAGCACGATGTTAAACCATGGATAAGCACAATCTTCCTCAAATAGAACTGAAGCCCCAATAAACCTCTTATAGATGCATTAGTAACATTTAACGAGATAATATTAACGTGGTTATGAGATGTCCAAAAAAAGATTTAAAATAAATAAATGACATTTTAAGTTTTTTCCACGGACCTAATGAGAGCTTAAATCATTATACTAACTGACTGGGTTTAACTCAACAAAGTATAAACTAGTTAACGTCAAGGGCATTGCAGGTCGCAATTTAGACAAAGTTGGGGCCAAAATGTAGTTAATTAAGAACACGTGCGAACAGGCTATGTTTAAATTTCCACGGGCCATAGTTTCGCAGTTCCATTGCCTTGGCGCTTGGATAAACTTGCTCTTATGAACATGTAAATGTGAATTTACTCTTAGAAACACTTATGCATATAATGTATGTATAATACATTAGCTGTTGTTACTGTATTAGCATGGAAATCAAATAGCTCGTATATATCTTCGTTCCCTTGGTATATTGTTTTAGAGGACAATTAAGAAAATATTGCACAAAGCCCGTGTTATTTCCATAGCATTAAATTATATCCGTGCCGAATTTCATTATAATTGATCCAGAAGCTGTACCACGGAAATCTAAGAAACTAGTTATATTTTCATCCCATAATGGAATAGGCGGTGATCCTATTGCCACATACCGGTTAAAAATCTCTCCTCCAAGTTACCTGTAAAAATATACTTATAAAAACTACTTTGATGTGATGATTAATATTGTACGATTATAATATAATTTCATAATTCAAGTGAATTATGGGTAATCATAGATTACAAGCCTGTATTATTCAGAATATTAAATATTGACTCACTCACAAATCTCTTATTAACCATTGTACTAGTAAAATATCACGCGTATGACTAATTCAAGTTATTATTGTAATTTTAATATATAAATTCTCATAACATTAACACTAATCCTCAATTATCTTAGTCAAAATAATAGTATAATAATGTTTGAGCTTATTTATGAGAAACGCAGAAACTAATACGCACTGGGTGTAAAGTATCAAGAGTAAAAATTAATATAATGATAAAAAGGAGGTCTTTAAAGTACTTCATCGGATCTTTTCTCTTGAGATCACCTTACGGGCTGATAGTCTAGTATAGTGTTACTGTAGATAAATAGCTAATATGTATAGTATGAAGAAAAAATATATCATGTAATTGGAAACTTTTAACAGGCGTATACAAATAGACTTGTTTAATTACGATTTCACTGATTGAAGCTTGTATTGAACTGTAATTTAATTATATTGAAGTATATTATAGAATTATTATTATCACGTAAACTTCATCAATAATTTTTATAATTTCAAGTAGTTAACAATATCGGATATAATTAGTCCTAATCAACTATGGTTTTAGCTATTTATTCTAGTTCATTCTAGATAATTCTCGAAGTAATTTACAGTAAAACTATAAAAATAATTGTCGACATAATCATATTTTAAGGAATGCGTATCTTTCATAGTAATTAAGATTATGAAGCACCCATAGTCGTGACGCGAATACAGATCGCAGAATTTAATCCAGCCGTTAGCGAGCGGGCTGTTACGTAAAGACACCCCTTTACGTGTCACTAATGGTCAGCATTAGTGACAATTTCACGAGCATTTCAATGCTATGCAAAAGACGTTGACTTGTTGTAATTATTGTTATTATATAACATTTAAAAATATTACGGCCCACAATGCATTTTGCTATTTACCTATTTAAGTCTTTACCTATTATTTCAAATTTCCACCGCAGTACTTTGGTGATTGAATCCAGATATACATTTTCTTTTTGTGTTACGTTATAAAAATTATTATTATAAAAATTAAATATGATTCGTTGTTAATGTATATGAAATTGTCGCGACACAAATTGCTGGAAGTTCTCTATAATATGGTTGTAGAGATGTATAATTTGCTAACGCTCACTCAACCTGGCAGACTGTTGTCTTAACATTGAACCGATGGCAGTGATCGACGATGATAATATTAAACAAATGTAGTAGTTAAAATACTAGAACAAAATTCGGCACAAGCCATCACCCTGAAAGTTGGTAAATATCGATTAGACACCGCATCTGTCCTCGCCTCGCCCAATAAATATGTAAATTCAGCCCGGATTAACCCGGCACGGGAAGAAATTCGCGACTCGTGTAAAGTGGAGGGGTGGTCGTCTTTTTTTTCTCATAATTAAATCCAGCCTTTCTTCGTGGCTGATTCTGGAACGTAATATGAATTATACATTACTATTTTATACTAAATTCAAAAACTTACATACATATATGTATTATATTAATGTAATAGGATTCTTTCTTTGTAATAGGATTGGTGGCTGTTAACATTATTTTCGTGACAAAATCACGTTTATATTGACACGATTAAGTCATATTGCGTAGCTTCTAAACTGTATGCCAGGATAGAAAGTACTATTCTGTTAATTTACGATACATCTTTCGCTGTCGCAATAAAGATAATTGATAAATAAATTGTAAAATAAAACTAATAAAACATGAGACGCGATAGTTCGGTCCGATATCAAGTCTAGGTACCAGGTCCAAAGAATAAATACTGCCGATACGTTATACTGAGCTGCATTTTCTCTCGCTCAATAGTAATTTTCAAATTTAGTGGACGCTAGCGAATATGATAATGGAAATTAAACATCGTGCCATACAATTAGTTAGTATGTAATCGTATTCATTTGTTCTGTAAAGTTTTGTAGCACGTTAAGGGAACGTATATTTTAATTAATATTAACGCCCTATTTAGTATTGCTATTATGTTAGTAGTATCTTAAAATCGATATAGTATTACTATCGCATACAACTTGGTATTAATTTATTTTGTAGTACAACGACTTATATTTGTTGTATACGTGACTTATTTAACGCACTTACCGACTCTTGTTATTATTTTATTACAGCAAATTTTTAACATACCGGTTTCTGGAAATTTCCAATATCATAGCTACAAATCAAAAGCCAGATTTAATTTTGGAACACAAGTAAAATGCAAAATGGCGGCGCAACATACGCGAGAAGCGTCTACGTGAAATTAAATTAATTTAAATAGCCCCGGTAACTCGTGCACAGTTCACACGACCAATACGGTGATTTCAAAATGGCGCGGAAAGAATGTTTCGCAACTAAATTTATGTGGCGCTAGTGATTTATGCGTCGCGGTGTGGTGTGATGTTACGTATTTCCATGTTGAGTGTTGCGATTTCAATGTTCTTTGATTTTCGTTTCTTTTACGTAGCGTAGAATGCCCGTCAGCTCGGTGGAATCAGGATGCATACGATACGATTGGTTGGATGCGAAGAGCTGAAGATCGAGCTCAGTCAATCAATCAAACTCCGCATACTTCTGGTGTTTATATCCACCAGTAAACGGAAACAGGCTGATGATGATGATTGGTTTGCTTCTTGAACAGTCCTAATTACTTCTTCGGGTTAAAAAGCAAAGGTTAGGTGAGAGAGACTATCAGATATAGCTCATTGTTTTCTTGATATTGCCGAATAAATATTAACTTGTTATCAAAATATCACTTTGTTTACGAAACCATCAATCTGAAGTAGGTCCGTACCTATAACAAAATGACCTTTGATCGTAGTGGCTCAAATAGAAGTATTGGTTGTACCGCTTGAGGTGAAACCTGCGTTACAGATTTTTTAAACTCTAGTTTAATAAGATGCAAAATAAAATTCCATTTTAAACGATGAAACCAAATCATAATGCGTAATCTTAATAAGGCAATGAACATCATAAATTAATAGAACATTAATTTATGCTTTTATGTACAAGAGCATAAAGCTTTATAAATGTTCGACCAACTTTCCAATAGCGATTAATAACTTAGGGGTTGGCACTAACCGTTATCTCTATAAGTAATAACAATGCTGTTATGTTTACACAATAATAGATGTCGCTGTTTTACAATTTATGTGACTCCAACAATTTACAGTGTTGTTAATAATGTAGTTTACTACTGTTTTATTTTACAATGCCAATTGATTTACTGTTTATACTGTTTATACACTGTATTCATTACATACTATAATTTTATCGATGCGATCGTAGTGCTGTAACACGTTTATTAGGAATTCAATATTTAAATTTTGAGACCATTTCTATCCAATATATTGTAATCATATCATTGTTGCAAAAACATAGCAACTAATTACTTATATTCGCAAAACAGCTTTGCATTTCGTTTAGACTATGTTTAGTTACAATGAAATGCAAGGCCTTCGCTGTCTCGCTCGGACAAACCACAACGTCACGTAGCAGTATATTAAGCCGAAACCGGCGAGATATGGCGATCTTGACAGATGGATATCATAAGCGAAACTGCTGCCTATTACTTAACACTAGAGTACATTTTTCAATGTACTGTTGGCAGGGAAACATGATGCATTTTAGCAGCCAACATATTATTCTAACCGATGTAGAGCCGTTCCATATCACGAAGGCATGTCGTGTAGTTCTTATTGTAGTGGGCGTGAGACTCAAATTTGATTGAACACCGCATCCTTACAGAATAAAATAGCAGCACCGTGGTAAATGTGAAAATATTTTACTTGTCTATCAAGCTCGCCCCAGTACTGGGGATTGGAATTAAATTTTGTATTAGGATTATAAGATTATGTGAGCGCATAAACAAATATTTTTAATATGTTTTATAGATTGCATTTGCCCTTCGTGGTTGTCGTGGCTACATAAGAACAACTAGACGCGACTGTGGCACCGCACTAGTTATGAATTTCATTACGCCCTTTACGCTCAAGCGCTGTAGATGATTGAAATTCTATGTAGGGCTAAATCTAAAACATTTATCGTTACACTAGAACACCGAATAATTTTTCGTGCTGATGGAGGCGAACAAATTAATTACAAGCAAACCAGTGCAAACCAATTCTAAGACCATATTACCACGACCAAATTCTCAATATTGAACTCAACAGTTGCACATCCTAATATAAATATTCTGTCATCCTCAAGTACCGTAACACACGCATATCTCACAATATGGTTATAATATTTACGTCGTCTCCGACGTTAACGGCTTCGTCTGACCTCACACGATATCCTACCTGCCAGCTTTAGTCCGATGCGTTTCCCTGGAGGCTTGATAAGTTCAATATGTGTCCTCCGCAGACCCCTCTCCGTACACAGCCCGGAGTCCGTTGATAAGGATGTCTGGGATTTGAACACTGGAACAAAGAAAATAGGAATGAATTTGTCGTTTGAGATATGAAGGACATTTTCGTGGTGATGTGAAATACATCTCTGTAATACCGTTTTATTATATGGGGTTAGTAAAGAATTTATCTGTAATTGAAACCTTTCCACATTAGAATTACTATTTTTCATTCATTTATTCTTATTTTTATTACATAAGTCGATACATAAGTGGATACTTAAAGATAGTTTAATTAAATAGTTATTTTCTTGTCTTTGGGCATAAGAAACGTCGATCGTAAGTATTTAAAAAATAAAGGCTTAAAGATTTTTTTTCAGGAATCTTAACGCGAAAATACAACAAACAAACTAACAGGTATCATCCTATTTATAATTTTTTTTTATTAAAACAGGACCTACGTTCTAGCTTACTTTCGCCCGAAGTGTATTCAAATAGATTTTCTGTGAACTAACATAATGACAATGAATTAAATAGTTTAAACTTTTTAAATTAAATTCCAAATCAAAATTAAGGAAATAATTATCTATAACAATAACGAAACTCACATACAAATAATTGTATACACTCCATACAAATACAGGTCTTTATTTCGCAAGCAAAAAAATGCATGTAGTTCTGGCGTCAAACAAAACCAATTTGAAAATTGGCCACGAACTAAATTTAATTGGAGTTGTACAAGCATTTTGGATCTCAATTTTGTGGACGACAATTCGGTTGACACAATTCGCTTGTTAACTGATTTTTATATATTTTTTTCTATGTTCAAGTTTGACATACTTGTACTGGAAATTCTATAAATATTACTAACGCTTTGGAAGCTTTGGCTTTAGGGAATTTTTAAAAACATTATTTGACTTTCCTCTTGTGAAGAAACAAAACGACTTTGCTAAGAGAATGTAATAAAAATTTCTACTGTAATTTAATTTTATAACCTTAAAACTATTATATGAATAAATTGAATTTGAATTAAAGCAATTAGTTATACATTAAGCAAATATTTGATATGACCTTTACATAATGTAATTTAATACAGTTTAAAAAAAATATATGTTATACTGTAATCGTTTTCAAGGTGTTCGTCAATAATAGGCACATTAATAATTGAAATTTTTAGTAGGACGACCCATCAAAAAATATAATGGCAAAAATTATAGTGCCTATTGAACTTTATGACGCCGCGCGCCAGTGTGTACCGCCATATAGGTGCCAAATGTCGTATAATAAATGGTAATAAATTTATTTTTTTACATTGACATTCATATAAACTTTTTTAATACCACAATAAACGAGGTTCTTGAAGCTAATAGGACCGGTAATATTTTATAAGATGTCTGCATAAGTTTCTTTTTGAAGTGTCTATCAGGTTGATTGTTTCGTTGTGAACGGACAAGCGAAGTATTAAATAATAATAAAGTATTAAATAATAATCATACAGCTTTTGTTTAGATCTGAAAACATAATATGTTTATATTAATATGTTTATAATAAAAATATTTCCTTTAACTAGGATTTTTATATTTTCTTGATGTTTAATTAATCTTTTCGGTCATCGTAATGACTGCGTAAGTATTTACTTTAATAACACAGCAATACACAATTTAATTTTAATATTAAATTGTTACGGTATGTTTAACGATAATTAATTCGTATGGAATGCTAAATAGTTCTCTTCCTACTTTAATTTGTTTCTTTTAAGGTTTGATTAAAAAAAAAATTTACATGTTATTTATTTTCCGGAAATAAAGTTATCTGAATGAACGATATGAATACAATCTCTTAAGTGTTTTTGTACGCTCCGATTATATGTAGTTGAATATGCAATCTCGAAAAGGGAACATATCGGAATTATAAAATTAATAAGAAAACGGAATAAAACTATTTTCTGAAGAAGTGTAATATTTTTCAAAAAGTTTTTTAAATTGTAGAGAAAATTTGCAACCGTAAACTACAAAAATATTTCAATCATAGTAGGTACTTAGAACATTTAAATTACAAAAAAAGTATTTATGAAAATATAAGAGATGTGCCCTTTTCAAATTTGCATATTCAGTTGTAATATTAACATGTACATAATGTCCATTTATCACATGTGATTTTTCACGCCATTCATTGTATTCATTATTTACGGTAACAATGTCAAATACCACACGAGTATTTGGCCGCCATTTTACGATACAAATTGACCGCTCTATTATCTAAAGATATCGCGATAAGGGTAAGAAGATCAAAGCATTTTCTTGAAAATATATGCGCCTTTCCACATAAACCGTATAAATCTCCTTGGCCTTTGAAACTGGTTTTTCATTTTGATACAGATCAAACAACAGCTCTCAGAGATGCTTCAAAATATCTATGTATATGCTATTCCTGTTTTTAAATCTCACTTCGGTTCCGCGGGTCGTTAGTAAAACTTGACGTTTCATTAAAAAGAAAGATTGCTTTGTATCTTTCTCTAATTCGAGACGAGACGACGGATAAGTTTTTTATTGCTCCAAAATTTGTTTCATTTGCCCTTTTGCGAATTCTGATGATTAATTCCTCTGTAAGTTGCATCTGACATTTCCTTTAACTTTTTTCGACTGTCATTGTATTCTGTTTAAAGTATGCATTGAGCTTTATACATTGTATCGAATGACAAATTACTTAACCTTTCATTTACAGTTTAATACAGCGGAGGTATTTCGATAGAAAACTCTCATTTGGACTTTCCATTACATAAAGTAATGGTTCAGAATGTAAGAAATAACACATTCATCCTTCTATATAACTTTAACAGCTTCTGTATGTGCTCTTATTTCGTATTATAAGCTACGTAAGACATATTACGAACAGCCACAGTTTCTGTGACACATAGCCTATGCTCATTAGATATTATTTTTTTATGGATGAATCTTCGTTCGAAAATGATAGTCAGCTCTTTGAATTGGTCTTTGTAATTTTTCATATGATGTACCTACATCAATTATTATATTACTCCGTTATATTAAGACATCACTGCGTACGTAACTTTAAGACAATCGTCATTTTGTGTCACAGCGGGAATGAGTTAGAGGAAGAACAGAATAGAAAGGAAGTTCATTTGCATTTTCGGCGTTGGCGCTAAAAATGAGGGCGCAAAGCGGACGACTAAGTACCGCTATAAATCTAGTCGTGCGTTGATCTTTCCCAGTCCGCACTGAAGCAGCGTGGTAGAGTAAGGTACAGAGGTTGCCTAGTTCAAGAGAGACATCCCCGCTCCTAATGGTTTATACTTCATATTTTAGCCTCTTATTCCAAGGGTCCGGCGTTAGAACTCTGGCACATCCTTTTGACGATGCAGTCATCGACATGCAGGATTGAATATATCTTGCTGTAATGGTGAATAATTATACCATGAAAAACCATATCAGGTTTTAATATTTCAGATTTTTTAAAAGTTGTGTGAGTAATCTACTAAAACTATGGTGATAGACTATGATATACTTATATCAATGTCTGTAATTGTTTTTTTCTAAAACGTTTTTTGTGTCCATCCATTGATGAAATTAATCCCCAATTAAGTCAAGTTATTTAGGTATTGCTGTATTTTTTTAGAATCTGGTAAACTTACATAATAGCAAAAAATATGAGTAAACTACGTTATTTACAATGAACAAACATTTCGCATAACACACCCTGCGAAAATGACAAAGGATAGCAAAGTTTATTCATATTTTTGTTCAGCTTAGTTCGAAATTTCATTCACCTGCGTCTCTTTGTACATAGAAATGTACTGTAAATAAAATAAAAAATATTGTACCATATGTTCGAACAGATTAAAAAGTGATATTTGCTCTTTCCAATAGATTTACAATTCCTCGTTTCTGCTTTGGATCACTAGTTTCGCTATACCACAAAATACCCGTGAATCATGAATATAAACGGGAATAATCCAAGGATCATGGGCATAAATAGGATGACATCCAATTAAAGTTTGTTTCTACTTTATAAACCTAAAATCACGCTTGTAATCCCCGAAGAGGTAGGCAGAGGAATATCAAATACTCCCGTGTTTCTATGGAATAGGTGGCGAGCCTATTCCGATACACCGGGCACATATCCAGACTCCGAGCCAATATTAGGAAATCTGAATTAGAAAAATTTAGTAGTGCCCGACCAACACGACCAACGAGGCAGGTTCTACCCGTGCTTTAATGTAAAATACGTTAACATATAATTAAGAGTCATTTAAACTCGACGTTCAGAAATGAGAAAAATTCATTTCAACAAATCAAGAAAATAAACGAAAGAGCAAACATTATGCAAATTTCAAACATTCTCACAGTTGGTCAGAAATTTTAAAATTTTCAACGGCTATTTTGTGACGAGTTTAAAAAAAAAAGTTCTTCCATTTATTTATGCACAAGTTTTAATTCCATTCGTTATGGATGCAGTCGTCTAATGCACTTATATTTCAGCGACTGTTTTCAGACGTGAC
The DNA here is from genome assembly GCA_018244755.1 of Jemadia pseudognetus. Taxonomy (NCBI): domain Eukaryota; kingdom Metazoa; phylum Arthropoda; class Insecta; order Lepidoptera; family Hesperiidae; genus Jemadia; species Jemadia pseudognetus. The sequence goes on from DWTO01001456.1 coordinate 10,976, forward strand.
TTCGTTCCAGTTTAATATATGAGCATATGAAAATATGTAGAAAGAAAATATTACAGATAAATACATACTCATGGAGTTTGTCATCGTCTTTTCACTCTTCTTGGTTTAATCATGATTCTTAAACTTCAATTTACTACCGCTGTTTTCTTTCTCATATACCTATCTCTCTATATACCTATCTCATATACCTACCTATCTTCTATTATATAATTACGATTAGGATATCACAATTTATTATCTAAGCCGATGCTTATCATGGTAACAGATCTTTTTTATTATTACCATAATAAAAAAGATCTAATATCATGAAAAGTTTAGAAATTACGTATAGATTAGTAAATCAAGATGTTGTGGCACTTAACGAGGACCTCTGTGAATTGAATATAGTGTAGTTTCTGGCGCATTGGCCTACATACATACAAACATATAGCTGAAGTTATAACTTTTGTTTGATGTATGTTTGTAAAATGCTATGTTACATCGACAGGCTACCATGTAGGCAACAGAAAATGAAATTGTTTTTTATTACCGTACGCATTAATACAACATAACATGCTTATTAAATTTTAAAATTCCTTGCCAAACTGAAAATATACCTGGCGCAGCCTTCACATGCGAACAGTCGTACTTACGAGTATGAAATTCGCTTATATTGAACTGTTTCATACTGTTTCATAAAGTACATATATATTGATAATGATGATGAAACTGTTTTAGAAAAATAAGAAACGATTCACATGCGTTATCCAATAGCGCTTGGACATTGCGTTCTTTCGCTACTTTTGTATTTGAAAAAATATGTCAGAATTCGCAACGCCAGTTGAATGAATGGAATTTTTTAAAAAATTGTTCAGTTTTGCACTTTTTAGGAAAACCTGATAAACTGTACATGGCAATTAAAACACAACTGATTCATGTTTTCCTTATTGAAAAATTTCGATTACTTTAATAAAACACAAATACCCAAGAATGGCTTCGAACATAAATATCAAGACCGTATAACAAAACGCCCCGTTAATTTTAACAAGAATGCTTTAAAATTCAAATTCGCGTGCACAACACTGAAAGTTATATTAAGGCAATACGTTAATTACAGCGAGAGCATAAAATGAAACGGGAGGGTAACAAAACAGCCGAATCTGACCTCGGAGTCAGAAATTAGCCAGCATTCCACGACGAATCATTTATCAAGAGCGAAATAAGAAGTAAACACGACTAAATGGCGAGCTCTCGTTAAGTCTGCAGTTTCTGAACGATCGAGCGACAGCGGTTCCCTAAGAGGAAGCGTTTCGCCAGTCTCCTATGAAATTAAGACATTTTTAACAAGTTATTAATAAATGTTCACTTAAAAACAATGTCAGTAACTTGAAGATCTAAGAACCTTTTGTCGATAGAAAAATGCAGTATAATTACCGTCGGTAAAGTGTAATTACTCATTGAAGAGAAACGTAATGCTTGACGAAATAATAAAAGCCAATTTAAATATTGTGAACTAAAAAACATTTCTTTATTTTATAGCAAAAATAAAATATTATATAGGTACCTATGCGTGGAGCGCTCCGCAACTGTGATAACACTCGTAGAAAGATACAATTCTGGTTTCAGCAATATATAGTTATAATTAAGCAACAGGTATTCTGCGATAATTTGCGTGTTACGATAAAGGAATTTTAGATTAATACCCGATATAATCAAATGGCAGTATTAAAAAAAATATTACACCAAGTTTACTTCAAAACACAACTGCCTGCTAACACTCGGACCATACGAGCCGAAACAGTACAAATTCAGGATGCTATTCAGTCCGCCAGTATTTGTAGCTGTCACATTAAAACAAATATTTTATCTTGAAATATACCCGCTTACACCTCACATTAATAGCCTGAAATGACAATAATTTGACAATTTATATTCCCTATAAAAGTACCTATATAACGAGCAGTTTAAGGCACATTATAATTAGTATATACCGGCTTTAAATAGAATTATATATATATATATATATATATATATATTATATATTTATAGCTGTACTTTTGTATTCTGCAGAGCTCTATAAATACCTCTTTTGATAAGAGTCTCGTAATATAAGAAGTGGAGCATACAGAATGCATTAATATTCTCTACTGATATTCCCAGTAATTCCAAGGCGAGTTTCGATATCCGACCCAATAATTGCTATCCCGAGTTCAATCTTTAAACTGAATACAAATTGCATAGGAATAATTTATCGTACTGTACTTGTTCTATGAACAATGGAGAATTTGATCATACGATAGATTTACATACGTAGTTAATAATAATAACAAAAATTGAAGAAGAAATGGAAATCATTAAACAATAACATTTTACATTAGTAATATCACGTCTATAATCACTGAGGAGATGGGTTGAAGAGTGCAGTACACTTCTGCGTTTCATTAAAAAATACATATAATATGAAGATACGAAAAGGAAGATCCGAATACATGACACATTTTTATAGCTTTAGTCATAGGCAATGAAATGTCTCAAGTCACACGATTTACATGAAACGATGACAGCAAATAGATTCTCACAAGTAATAAGTAGAACCAATATCGCATTGAACGGCTGTAAATATAGTATTGGATTATTTTGAATTCAGTAGGAGTTAGTCAGATGATTTTTAGTATGATTTAATACGTTCATTTGTTATTTAAATTAAATAAATAAATTTGTCATTTAGTTCATCTTCCCAATAAGGGTCTAAATCAGGAATCGTCCTACGGCAGTCAAAAATTGTCGTCCCCAGTACCGTGACGTTGACCGGTAACTGACGTAAATACGTAGTCAGGCTTAAAAAAAAGTTCTCTCTCAGCACTTGTCTCTGTCGAGAAGGTATACATATTCGCGTATCTACTTTCTTTTCTACGACCTTCGTTCATTATTCACCGTTATGCTCGATTTCACGAACGGTCATATCTTGTAACCAGCAGTTCTATTATTCATGTGGATGTATAAATTATTAGCAAAGAGTATTAGAAATATGACCTTCCATTCCGTCTTTATATCTATCAAATTTTCATGTATCTAATAGAACGTCTGCTTGACATAAAATAAAAATGTCTATGACTGGAATTAACATGAAATGTCATGTCAGATGTCAAACGTGACATCAGGTTCAGGTATGTTTAAAACTTGATCCAGTACAATTTGCAGGAATAATATAGTATTTGATGAGCATTCCAGAAATTTCATAAAAGAAAATAAGTTAAATGTGACCTATGGGATTTTTAAATTTGACTGCTTCTTTGGTCGAGTGGTTAACAACCGCGACAGCTGTTCGAGTGGTCGTGGATTCGAACCCGGGTCGGGTACTATCGGAGGTTTTTAATTTTACATTTAAATTTAAATTTCTAGTAATGGCTATTCTATAATGGATGTAAACAAAACTGGTGAAACTTGGGAGTGCATTACACTCCTCTGTCTACCTTTTGGGAAATTACAGTGTAATATTACGTCGTATGTATAAATGCATTTTTGTATCAAAGTGATAGAGAATATTAATTCGGTTAACTCCATTCAACGTAAATAGATGTGTGTACGCTCTGTGTCTGCTCTGAGTCCTCGGCTGGGAACATTTATCATTTACAAACTTTCCCCTATGAACATCTTGTATTGGTTGTATAATAAAAAATGTACGTATACCAGGTCACGTAGATCCGCCAAGTTTCCCATGACAAACAAAACACCGTAAGTTAAGCTGCGGTCCCTTGATACGCGGTCCACGTGAGAGGATTTAGCGTTTAATTCAGCTGTTAATATACACGAATGTCCAGGACTTTCGTGCTTCAATCATTATGTACAAGAATTCCTCTGTCAAATGAAATATACCTTTATCTATATGATAATATTGTAACTGTGCCCGTAATTACATATTTATTAAAGTGCACGTAATAACATATTACCTACTTGCAGTTATTGTTGTTAGGGAAGTTTATATAATATGTATATGTACCTACCATTATATACCTATATAATGTTGTTTATTTGAAGCAATAGTTATTGAAATAGACTCGAAAAAGATATAATATCTATTACGAACTATACGAATATAGTTTCGTAAACGCACCAACCAGTATTAGGTTTACGAACTATATTCATATTAGCACCTAGTAACTAAATTTATGTTACCTACCATAAATAGTATTCCTGTACTCGTATTATTATTTATTACTAACTAATAGATTTTATCAGCGACTAGTATTTGTAATTTTATACAAGGCTGTTTTATTAGACGTATCATAGACCATTTGTGATTGGTGCCTTCTCGTTTATTCTGTCGACATAGAAGAAAAATGTTATTATTATTATACTCGTATACATAAATAATTCCTTAGATACAAACTCCTCAGAATGTAAGTAATGCAAATCTTTTACAGATTATTATTTATATCGGAATACCAATCGCTTACATCTTAAATAAGTTACAAGAAACTAAAGGTAAATAAAATTAGGGAAGCGTTGTTCCTTTAAAAGTGTTACGTGTTCTATGTTAATGGATTACGTGCTCTGGACGCCATCCTGCAAGATGTAATGAGCTTCCTATAGCGGGTCGCTATTGGGGAATTCACACTTCAACGATACTGGGTTATTTCTTTTGATTCAATTATATTAAGTATTCAATAGACCTTTGATATAAATGTCTAATGTATTGTTAGTAAGTGTAAATTGTGTAAAAAGCTTTCTTTTGATTTCCTATTGGAAAGCGATACAGAACTTTTCAAGTGGGTCACGAAAACATCACCTTCAATGCAGGCAATATAAGGCCGACTCAGCTAATATTAAGATTTAAGAATGTCCATCCTATAATTCATGTACACTTTAACATATCCAATTGTATATCCACCGGCGACTTGATGGCAGGAATCATAAAAAAATTACCTATCGTGATTTGTCAATTGAATATACTCATGTAAAGGTAGCTTAAATAACATCGAAATACTTTTGAAAACTGAAACGCCTTGCGTAACGATCTGTTTATAACACTTTATACCCCCTTTAAAATCCTGATTGTTAGTTTGGGTCATTCGTATTTCCGAGATGCTTACAAATATTGTATTTAAAAACTTCGCCATTGATACAAAACCTATAATATCCGAAATATTCTTCAAGATCCCATTAAGAAGTGAACGGTATGGTCACTGTAGGTACAACTGTAGGTACAACTGTAGGTACAACTGTAGGTACAACTGTAGGTACAACTGTAGGTACAACTGTAGGTACAACTGT
>DWTO01001457.1:0-16223 GCA_018244755.1 Jemadia pseudognetus
GGCAGAGAGCACAGATTGCCACATATCACTATTCCTGAACACCTGTCGTGCCTCTTCCACATTCATCGCTCTCTTCATACACGCACGCCGGTTTCGAAAACTTCTAACGTCCCTATCAGATAAAACCTTATTGATTTGGTCTAAATATTTGATAGTCATTCTTAGTTCTAATAGTATAGTCCATTACGCAAAGACAAAAATCTTATTTTACATAAAAAAAAATTTAAAGATTCTCTATAAATTTAATCTTACATTTTTTGCATAATTGCAGGAACCGGCCTTTTTGCAAAATACAAATGATGCTCTTGTTTGCTGCGTCTACCCCCAGTATCACGTATCCCATTACATTACAGAAGTAACTAGAATGTTCTAATCTATCTAGCTTACTATGCAATTTTCTTATGATTTTCTTTTATTGTTTACTACGTTAAAATGATATTGATATATTACTCATATCTTACTCAAATATTCCTTATATTTATATTTTTGTTCAGCACCATAATATTAGAGTATTAAATTAGGCCTATTGCTACACTTGTTCCGGTATTATCCGTCGCGCTGTGTATTTAACGTTCCTCTTTGAGACATTAATTAATACTAATTACTGGAGCATTGAAAAGTACATTTAATTTGAGTAAACCATCATTGAGGTGGAACTGCACAGATTTTGGCGATTGCCCAGATCTAAATCTGACAATTCGCTCTTGACCCCGCCTAAGATGCTCCACGGTGTGCCAATACGGACGCTTTATGACTAAAGTCAGATACGATAAGCATTCCCTTCAAGCATTTTCCATAAATCTAATGGTTTAAATTAAAATTTCAATTTTTTTCATCTTAACGCTAACAGTCGTCACGTTTGTTCGTATTCTGTTTCATAATTAATTTCAACAATGTTATTATAAATTCGTGTTCTCGTAAAATTACTCGTACCATTAATTATATTTTTTAAATTTATGAGGTTAAATTATTTATCGATTAGTATTAAAAAATAATTAGCATCAATGTTGTTTAGTAAATTATGTTCACCTTTTCATTCTAGCGTAAAAGGAATGACTATATGAAACACGTTGCAGTGAGATCCATTGTAACTGAATGACGATGGAAAATTAAAACATTTCATTCTCAACGTAATAACTATCAAAGCCTAAGTGATGTGATGACGAAAAATATTTAAAAAATCGAGGGGTGATCTATTTTTCTCGCGGCGGAACGCAAACACCTTTTCAATCCTTCAATAGGCTGAACGATGAGATTGTGGGAAGAGCGGGCACCAACTAGCGATGGCAGTTTCTTAATGGTATTGTATAAGACAGAAAAAATACCGAGATCGCGGTACAATGGTGCTGGGAGTGCTGTTTGCACGGAGCAAGATTAATCGTCGGACGGGAAGACGCATTCGCGGCCAGCACCTCCGCCGCTTCTACAAAAATTAATCATTTTAACACGGCTTTGTCGCGGACCCTCCCACGCGTGAAAATCGCTCCCTAATTAAATTACAATTATACGACCGTTTGACAGATTACGTTTCCAATTTTTCACTGGAACATTTTTGGACAGGCAAATTTTACAAGTGCTATAAAATACCACCTCGGTTTGTCACAGTCATTAATCGGACAATCTGACGATCTTAGATAGCTATCTGAAATGACGGCGCGTGTAGAGTTACGTAAGGCTTTCAGAAAGTGCGATGTAATCTCGACCGTCGTTTCCATAAACTTAATGGCGAAGTATCACAAAACTTACATATCGCTGTTATAACAACCCAACTTGCCATATTTGTTACTCCCTCAGTCAGCATATTCGCGTCGAATGACCGCCAATTTATGTGAAAACTTCCTCACCGGTTACGGCGTGACCTATCTATAAGTTTCACTCGTCAAATAACTCGCGCTATCTGTTTCGCTGAGAATATCTTAGGTAAATACGGCAGGTTAAAGTTTTCGCGCCAAAGTTTCAGATTTCAAAAGAGCAATGTGTCAATTCGGGGATTGAAATATGGCGACAAAGTTGCGTGGAGTGGGTGGCGGGCGACACCACCGCTTCCGGGAACCGTGGTATGATGCATTGCGTACGATTGCATTCAAATTCAATAGCGCTCGCAACACTAACGCAAGTCCGCGGCGCGACGAAACGCCGTGTACATTTTATCTGAACGAAAATCGGACACCTTGACAGATATCGGGGTTTGAATCGCGATAGTGGGTCAGTTACCTCGCCGCGTCAAGTGTAGGTATGTCATTGGTACGTACGAGTCGTTCGATCTGTCATCGATAAGCGGCGGCTTGTGGAAATAATGAATGCGAGTGAAGTATCTCACTCGATATATAAGGTGGAAGGTAGTCGTGCCTCGCGCAACGCCTGGAGGATCAGTAAAATATTCCACTTAGCGAATTGCGCCACGTGAATAGACACAATTATCATACCGTTGCTTTCGTGGGGAGCTCACTTAACAAGCTTTCCTCCAATGTGAGAAAATTGACAATGCTTCTTACCAATATCTATATTGGTAATATACTCTAGTACCTATATAACCAATTAAGACCAGCACACCATTCATATATGTAAGAACTACATAATAGCAACCTGCTTTTAACATACATATAATGTGTAATTTCATAATTCCATTCATTACATCCATTCCATTCCATAGTTATAAATATAATATGCAATTCCATAGAGGAACGTAAAAGTAGCTGGTGAAATGTAGGAGTATACCACACTCGTCTGCCTACCTCTTCGGAGATTACAGGCGTGATGTTACTATGATAATAATAAACTAAACAATTTTAAGTTCAATATTCAATATTTTATAGTAAAAATGATTATCATTATAAGCTTTACTTGATACGAATTAGTTGAAAACGATTAGTCTCGTATGCTAGGTTAAATTTTCCATACAACCCTACGAACAGGAAAACCCATCATATTTGCGAACAATAAAGTCCAATGTCGAGGGCGAAAACAGGCTTTACATACGACAAATAAAGAGGCGGAAAGCCTTAGATGATATTGTTTCCGACAGGAAACGTCCAACCGAGCGGCTATCGGGCGAAGCTTCCAAAACTTGCGATATGAGATAATATATGAGTTCTACTCTATTTTTTTTATTTTACTACATAATTGAACTTGTTTACATAACACCATCCCTTATTTCCACGAAAGGGTAGGCAGAGGAGTGTAGTACTCGAATGTGAATAGTAATTTTAATGCGATTTTAAATTGCTACATGTTTTAAGTAACGTGTTAGCAATGTTACCGCTATGCACAGGCGACAGTGACCACTTAGCACCAGAGCGGCAGTATGGTTGTCTAGTTCTAAACCCATTGCAGGCTGGCAAACGATTTAATACAATGGTTCTTTTCCCACATTCGTAACTTAAACAGATTTACTTGCAGTATGTATTTCCGATATCAATTGTAATATTATAATTCAATTTCATCTTCCGCACAAACGTTACGTATGTAAATGATATATGCAAAAATCGCATTCCACCCTAAAAATATTACAACCCTCCGTGTTTAAAAAGGAATATTTTCAATATCAAACGTTGATAGTAAATGGGGTGTGTGAGGACATCAATGTTCAATCGATTACCGACACTTGATAACTTGTAGGTACGTAGTCGAATTTGTCGCGACTTTAGTCTTTGTGTGAAAATATTTGAATTTATCACTTCGATTGTTATATCATCGCACCTGGTCCCATACGGGGCAGGCAGGGAGAGCCGTGTGCCAAAATAGTATAGTGCCAAAATAACTGGTTCGCTGTCATAAAATAATAATATAATTTTAATTAGATACCTACTAATTTTATCTGCTAACCATACGTCATTTGAAAGCTGTTAAATAAATCAGAAAGCGAACACATTAAATCACTATTATTTATATCATTGCGCTAGGTTCTATACTAGATAGACAGATAGCGCTCAGTGCCAAATATCTTATCCTTACAAACCGGACATGCCTCTTTTGAATACATCACTCACTAATAAAATTCGTCAAAGTCGTAACATACGTACACATTTCAACAATTCCATCGCAGCGATAGACACGAGTAGATAGATTGACGCAACGCAACACATTCGCAAGTTGGTAATGTACGATCTGTGTCGTTGCTGTCGTTATAGGCGTCCGCGCGTCGCGTCGGCAGGTATCGGCGGCGCCATGTGGGCTTCTGCCAGATTAATGGATCATTGCTAGGGTTGAGAGCGCACTCAATTATTAAGAATATTACATTTATGGTGCAGCTGGAAGATAATGAATAAAAAGCAGTTGATTACCGAATAATGAATAAATGACCAATATAACTGAGTAAATAAAAAGCTTTTAAAAATTGAACGTTTTGCAAATGTATGTTCAAAATTACATGTCCTTTGTTTTATTAATTCATACATAATGAGCATAATACTCGACTTGTGATAGTGCTCAGAGTCGAGTCCGCATTGACTTTTGTACTTTATGCTTTAAAGCTGCAGATAAAAAATATTTTCTAACATGTTATAATAATATTACATAGGTGAATAGGTACATACTCGTATACTATACATACGCCTGTTTCTAATCGGGGTATATAGAGATTAAGGATTTCTACATACTGCGTTCCCGTCACGCCACTTTCGCCTCTTTTAAATTCAACAAAGTAATACGTAATATTACAACTGTATTTCCCCGAAGAGATCGACAGAGGATTTTAGTGCACGTCCACATTTCATCAGATAACTTATGGAACCCACCATGCAACAGAGGATGAACCTACTCAACGCACCACTAAATATTTTACCCGAAATGTTTAATAGCGCCCGAATCGAGAGTCGAATCCTGGACTTCGTGCTCAGCAGTATCCTTGGAAAAACTCGACCAACGAGGCAGTTAACTTCTAATCTGGCTTTAATATAAGATGCACGAAAGAATCGTACTTAAGCGTACGTATAATAACAACTTTAATAATAGAAATATTCCATAATGCATGTTAGGTACGAAATAATTGAGCAACCCCGCTAATGTTGACATATTTATAACCCCATGAGATGTATGACAAGTGCTCTGAAATAATTAATATTATTCCATTCGTAAACTTTATACAGCAAATAAATAATAGAATTGAATATTCGTCGTAGGCAGCCCTAATCATTGCCCCCCTCCCGAATGCGAAACTACTTTTCCACGGCGTACCTTCTTCCGTACGAATGTGTTACCTTACGTTCAATCTTATTACCTACTAAACTTACAACCTCACCACTGTTCCGAGAGTTCACTGTTCGGTCCCGGCGGAAGCGAGAGTTTTTGTGAGACGTAAATATTGTTCTCTGATGAGTATTTCATTTTAATTTGTAAATTTTAAAGTTACATACAACATATGTCACATAATAACTTTAGTTTCTATTTAGTTGCAGCTAACTTAATTTCCTTTGAAATAAAAATAGATAACCAATACTTAGACTTGATAAAGACATCGGTTAAAGATACCATGGATAAACCTGTTAACCCTTAATGTAATTATTGTAACCCGTTTCTTAGACAAATAGAAAGTAATGCAATGCAAATTTATTTATAAGCCATGAAGTTCGGCGGTCAAAGGGGGTAATAATAAAATTGTACAATAATTACAGCAAGTGACGTATTAAAAATGGAGTATCTATTTTTCCCGATGAGATGGGGCTCAAAGCCATCAATATACCTCTTTGTTTATTTATTTGTTGTTTATTGTTTTACCTAAAACAGGTTTAATAAGTGACGGAATTCAAGTCTAGATGCATTTTCTACCAAGCGAAATACGCTGAAATAATCTATGGATATAAATGTATAACATAATAACATCACGCAAAAAAGTTCTCCAAAGGGATTGGTAGAGAAGTAAAATGCTGTGTCTGTTCACCGACTATGTATAACAGTTAAATAAATCATCATTATCTCGTTATGCCAGGTTCCTTCCGGGGTGGACAGAGCGCGGCTATTGCCAAATTTATCTACAAATAAAATAAATATTATCTTAATCCTGTTCAGATATTCACGGGCAGAAACACAGCTGATCTTTATATTGTATATCGGCGATGAAGCGACAATAAAACAGTGACCCAGTACAGTTAACCGATCATAACGACCCGACCTTCAATCTCAACAAGTAGCGAACTTACATTTATGCTCGATAAAACACTCCGAAACGTGCCTCGTAAATCACAAAGACATCGAAAGTTAGCCGCCGAGCACTTTAAGTTTAACGGACAATAATAACAGCGATGAAAAAAAACGGAGATACGGCCCCGGGGATAAAAAGTAATGTGGGATATCGAAGGGCTAAGTTGGTGAGTGGGTAAGTTGAGGGATGCTGTAATGAGCGACAATCGATAAATTTGAATGTTCTTCGGCGCCGAGTAGCGACTTGCAACTTTTTTCGCAGCGGGGGAAGCGCGCGCCGCCGCGACGCCAGCGCGAGTATGCGCTCCACTGAAATTTGAAAGCTATGTTAAGTTTACGACGTTGAAATTTCAGTGTAAATATCGTCTTTACATTCAAAGAAAAAGAGTTATGGTTAACGTACTTAGCGTAATAAGAATTGTTTCGGCTGTTCCGTATAATCTTGAATTTCCCAATTGCAATTGTTAAAATCATAATGTCGAATACAGTTACATGCATGTTATAAAAATGTTTCAATTTAAAAGTCCCTTGCTCCCCGATGTTGTGTTCTTGTGCAGTAACACTAAACTTTAACCCTTATTACGTACAGAGGTGTCAAAAACATGTTTGACATTTGAAATAATATTGTTCAATTTAATATTTACTTCCAATGAATATTTTGACTTCTTCTATAACAAATATTTTATTAACTAAATAATATACATCTTATAATTTAAATTAAAAATAAATTAATAATCATATCATCTAAGTTATTCACATTAAAATGCAAACGTGTGAAGAGATACCTTTTGGTCAATATTTTATCACTAAAATAACTATTGGTGTATGCAGACAATCGCGATAGAAATACACATTGTTCAACGATGATTAAAAACATTACATACACATAAACAGAAGTATTTTTAAAACCCGTTATAAATATCTCATAACATGAATTTGAGAGATCATAGTAATGTTTCGAAATTTTAGTGGATGAGGGCTTAATGTAGGGATGCTAACATAATTATGTAAAACGTTCATATTTTGGTTTCGATACAAATACATATTTAAGTTAGTTGCGTTTACATAATGCACATATATGCTAATCCATAAACGGATGTAAAAAGTGTATGATTAAAAAATCATTAGATAGATTCATATTTTTTTTAATAAGCATTCATGCTTTATATGTATGTATATTCGTCGCTTCGCATTCCATTTGTATTTTATAACTTTTCATATAAACTCATAATTTATGAGTAAGTTTAAAGTGTAGTTAAGTAATAATGCGCCGAATGCAAACTATGAAAATGTCACAAAAACCAAAAAGTGCCAACCCTAATGCCTAGGTAGGACAGTCAGTAGGCGAAAGAGGAAGTGATAATCTTAAAAGTTAGATTGACATAGTTTTGTCGCATAAAACCGGAACGCAATAACAATGTCAAATCTCAATTTAGTTATAAACTAATATCTCTAGTTGTGGTACGAGTATAAGTTACAACAAATGTAAAAACATATAATTCTCTAATACTAATATTGGATACATTAGGGAAAATTGGCTCTTCTTTACGGACGTGTTGAATCATTTTAATGACATTCTCTTCGTATTATCCGATCCCGGGGGATATTAGCAATATGTGGGATTTCCCCAAATACATTTTAGTGCGTACCTATGACATAATATTATCGAAGAGTAAGTGTTGAGAGCGTATCCCGGTACAATGTGACCCGCAGAATATTTCTGAAAGTACCCCATTCAAATGCCCTCACTTATTTAAATATACAAAGTTCACAAGTTAACTTCAGTTTGAGTTATTATTAATTATATGAGTATTTAAATATGTAGTTATATAGAAAACCCTTTCACTCCATGTCATGATGTTTCAGAATCTCCATTTGCTACGCATTTAAAGTTCTATCTAAAAAAATACGAGAAATAAACTATTTATAAATACAACTTGTTTTCTATAATGGTTAGTTACAGATTAGCTAAGCAAACATTTTCGAGTACAAATCTGAGCTAACAGAGGTGCTATTTTTTACTTTAGATAAATATTAGTTGATAGGTATTTTATATACTATTGTATGTACTTTGTATGTGAGAAGCATCACCCAAAAAAAAGTTCCGAGTCTCGAGAAAAAAAAAAATACTATATTGTCTCTCTAGATCCCATACGGGGCAGGCAGAAAGCACTGAGATGAAACACCAAAGATATATGATAATCATATTACTATTATTTAATTATTTTCATTCCATAGCGGGACGGGCAAAACGTAGCAGTGTACTACTACATACACTCCTGTGTCTTCCTCTTCAGGGATTACAGCCGTGATGTTACGGTGTTAGCTCGTTTTGAAATGTTATCGTAAAAATATGGCTCAGAGAAGCCATATTTTGTGCAACTCTTTTCTAGTAGACATAGCAATATTCTATTTAATAAATGATAAATACAAAACCGTTGATAATGTCGTACCACTAAACACTAATGGATTTGAAAAGTACCGTTTCTAATCGTCAGCAACACGTAGCGAGAGAAAGGCGAAAAAATTGTACAGCGCCACTGATGCAGAACGGATTCACAAAGGGCTGTACATTTTAATAGAGCCTACAGTTTAGTAGTCCAACTGCGTTCAACAGCGTTTATGCTACATAGGTTCACTGCCTGCTCGGTCTCGTGGTCGCAAGCGTGACTGTGGAGCAAAATGTCCTGGCTTCCAATCCCGGGTCGGGCAAAGTATTATTAAGATTTATTAACTGGATTGCCTCGTTGGTTGCATGTGCCACTGCCTATCGGAAGGTCCTAGGTTCAAATCCCGGGTCAGGAACTACTGGATTTTTCTGATTTCGATTTTCTACTAGCGGCTCGGAGTCTAGAAATGTGCCCGATGCATGGAAATAAGGTCAACACCTATTCCATAGTGGGACGTAAACGTAACTGGTGGGAGTAATACATTCCTCTGCCTACCTCTTGGGGGATTACAGGCGTGATGTTACGTTTAACCTGAAATTTCCAGGACTGGCTCGGAGCTTGCATTTATGCCCGGAGTACGCCGTGGGACGTACGTATAATGTTACTGGTGAAAAGGGGAAATACACACCTTTGATAATGCTTTTGGGGAAACATTAGGTAGGCTATATAGGCTTATCAATAAGCCTCCACAGACAATGTTATGTAAACTTATCGACTGTGCCATACGTATTGTTTCCACGAATCCATGGCAAGCTACTAATGCTTCTAAGCTGCAATAAATATTTTACATCTCGGCTTCTGTAATTCTCGGTGCTCTTGATAACGACCTCTTTAACCGTTAAGGCCCTTCAGAGCCCTAAATCGATCTATTACGGTTACAACGAACTTTGTTTTTATTGTGCAACACCGCGTGACCATGACTTTTTGTATCAAAATGAGATCAATGAGACCGGATCATTCTCAACATTAAAGATAGACAGATGTAATTGAAAATTTCAAAATACGTTTTATAGGTACTTGGTTTAGAATTGTTTGAATATAGAAATATATATTGGATTATCGAATACCTAATATTTTCCGCCTTAACGTTCTCATCACTAACTTTTTTAAAGTTTATAACCATAGTCTACCACCCTGGTTAAGTGCGGATGGGCATGTAATTATTAAAAGATAAAATTTCGTAAGTCACATAACACAAAAATTACATGATACTGTGATATGGCAAACCATTCAACAAAGACATTATATTTAAGGAATGGCAATTTACGAGTTGTTACCTCACACGCCCAGACCATTGATAACAATATTGTGTCATAAAGGCACAGTGTCGTCGCCAGCGTTTTCGGATGAATGAAAACCTTTTACTGCCTTCAATTAGGAACGTCGTGTTGTCGTGTGTGTGACATTTATAGAGAAAATTACTTACGATCTATTGCTAGTGTTATTAATAATAAAGATGATGATGATAGTAACTCGGCAATAACTTAAAATAATAGACTTATTGAATTCATTGGTTTTACATCAACGATGATAAATGGACAGAACAATCAGTACTAATTCTATGGCAAGTTCAGAGAAGACTAGCATGTATTCCCAATAAATTTCGCAAGTAGGTGACACTTTTATAATATTCCAAAATCTCATGTAACAAAAGTATTTGCATCGGAAATAGTACCACTGTCCTGCTGGAAGGCAATCGATTTCATTTCAGATAAAACGATTACATCAGCGTAGGTGAAACAAGGGTAAACTTCTGTATATCTAGAATAGTCAGAGCAAACTTAGCACTCACAATAAATTAGAAGTTCCCTACAGAGAATGGATTAAAAGTAGTTCGTGAAGTGCGGCCCTGGGAGCGAAGAAACTTTCAATTTTTATGACAAATTCAATTAGGAGAAGATTTATTCGTCTCTGTCGCACTTTAATCTATTTGGCATTGTTAGAAAGGGAGCTGTAATGGTCCCGGGCTAAGCCTTTGATGGCGAAGTTTCGGCCGTAATTTACGAATGCATTTGTCCACCAACTAAAGTCACATTAACCCCGGGGGCACAATCGTATAATTCGTAATAGATTAGTAAATTATGCTGTTAGTTCTGCTCTAATATTCTGTAATGGGAATCTGTAATTTAAAATCAGTTCAGTAACTTTACAAATTACTACCCATTTCCCTGTCCATTCATATATCCCAATTACATCCATCCACATCCATCATATTACATTAAATATACAAATCAAGTCAGAATTAAGGTCATAATATTTTATAACTCTGTTATCTGTCTAATTTGTCTTATATCACGTGGTTACATTAATTCGGTCGTTAGCTCGCTTTATTTACAAGAACACACAGTTAGCAAGTTGTTCAACATTTCAGTCTGTCACGCGTGTCCGATACTGGCTCACCAAATCTCATTATCGATAGGGATCTCGCGACATCGGTGGACAATAAAACGGTACCATCATATCTAAAACTTTGCTCCATAATGAAGCGTATGGGGCGAATGGTTTACGACAGACGCCGTTGGATCTTTATTGGTAGCGTACCAATTTAGATAAAAGGAAAGAGCTTTCGCTCTGAAACATCAGAGATAGCAGACTTAACTATCGCCAAGTTAGCGGTAGTTAATCCGGTCGGCTCGAAGATAAATCAACAGTGGAAAGCGATAAATTCGGCCCCGCTCACGGTAATAGGTGAAAACTATTAGCTCTGAGGGTAATTTAGGTGTTGCGCCGAAAAAATATGAAGGCCGAGTGGAAGGTGCGAATCGTGTTAGTTAGCGGAGTAATTTGCCGGGAAACTTATGCATCGGTCGGGAAACTTTATACTTACACGTTTGTACTATCCGTAAAGGTAAACGCTACGAATAGATATTGGTTTGATGTAATATATCGTTTGCTTGGCTGCCCGGGAATCAGCACCTAGTTGGTTCAGTTGAGCTTAGTCGGTTTCTAAACATATCACAGCTTTAAGGATAGTGGGTTTTGTTTTTTGTTAAAACTTACATTGAGAAAATTATGAAGGCAAAATCATTGAAAAACCATTCATTTGTTTTATCAAAAAGAGAAGCCAACGAACAGACAGCATTCACATATGGCTGTCGCCGCCCACGAACATTTATTACCGACCTCTGCGAGGGATGCAATTGTCAGTTAATCGTGTTATTGTCAAAAAGAACATTAAATTGTAAAATTGTAAAGGTGATGCGATTATTGCATAGTATAAAGAGCCTGCCTTAAAAAGTGTAGTAGAAGAGACGTGTGGAAGGATTTTGCCAAGCGACCCTTAAATACACACAAGTCTGTCTTAATTCATAATAAGAACAATAAAAATAATATCTAAGATTATCTCACACATCGCTATCTGACCAAAATGTAATCAAAATTTTGATAAACGTGCATATACAATGTTTATTTTATACGCATATTTTAACCTTATATAGGTACATACATTCGTATTTGTACCGAACGGAATTAAAACCTATAACTTCTGGCTCAGAAGACAGTGCCCCTAACCACTTGTACAACAGGCTAGTCAAAAAGGTATATTCATTTTGTATATTTTAAAATGGAAGTAAAGGGAAAAACAAAATGAGAAAATTATCAGCAAAATAAGACATTTTTTGGTTTCGTATTTTTTCTTTCAAATGTTAGAAATAAAACAAGTCCTCAGATGGATTCAATAGTCCGAAATTGAAATACGGGAAAATCATGAAAATTAAGTTGCCGGAGGCGAAGGGAGAGGAGCGAAAAACTATGTTGAGGAAAATTTTTTACTTCCGAATAAAATTTATCACTTCCGACCGAGAACAATATTTTATAGCAAGATTTATTAGCATGAACACCAACGGTTTTGTTATGATAAATTATATAATATCAAGAGTAAGATATAGATTAGGAGATTCAATGATGATTTCATGTTTTAATACATTTTAATCTTTTCTTATGATCTAGGAAACGTTTGTAATATGAAAACCTTCAATCTAACTCGATGTTCGCTACAATAATAACACACTAAGCTTTACAGATCAAAAATTAAGAAAATACAATATGTCCAGCATCAGTGACGATAAGAAAAATACGGACAAATATCCTAATAAGCAATGAACGAGTTATAGATCGAGCCAGGAACGACATTTGAAAAAGGGCTATCCGCGGCTATCGCTTCTGCCGTGTAACGGAGAGAGAATTATTCGGTCTGCGATTGCCGACCATGGCAGTCGAGTGCTGGGTTTATATCAAGAATCTCAAAGTAAAACTTCGAGAACATTCCAGAGTTATTTATCAGAGATTTTTGCGACGATTCAATACCTATTAATTCATGCATTTATTAGAACTGCGGATATGTAATGAACTCTAATAGGTATTGATCAAGAACGCTGAAGTTCAACAAGAACAGTAGTATTATGCGAAAATTGACCTATACCACAGGTAAATCGGGGTAATTAATGCAATTTGAATACATTAAAAAATTGTACGCAATACCTAAAGTCTACAATTAAGTATTTAAAATAGACCGTCTTGCATGTTACACCATTCGATGTTTCTTCGACAAATCCCAATATACGTACTTAAGCCACTGATACCAAATTCCGTTGGTATAAAAGCGACATAATCCGGCAAGATCTTAAAGTGGACTTAGCCAAATCGACGTCTCCTTTCTCAGCTTGTTATCTCATATCCTAAAAGTTTAAAACGCAGGAGCCATCGAAACGCGAACTTATTAACTCGATGTGATCGCCCGGCAGAAACGCTCCACTGTAAAATGTTACAGGAAGGCAAACTTTCGTGAACTGCAAAAAGACGTTGAGTCAAGTTGAAAAAGAACGCTAAATGCGTATTGTACTTAGCGAGTTAAGGTGCGGTCACAAAGGCGTTGTAAAAAAAGTTGTTTGGTTTTTTCATTGTAGACTTTCGAGTAACGATAGACGTTTCTCTAACTTTGAAGGAGTATTGTAAAAAGCTTTTATAGAAAAAGAAGATAATTTGTAACCATTGTTTCCATTTATTACCTATTTCAATTAAACGCTTTGCAATATTCTACGTTTTTAAATTCATATATTATTATACTCATATATAATTATATGATTCGCGATGAAATTAAATGCAAAAGTTAATGCATTAAAAGTATCAGTTCTGTTAGAAAAGGAATCGAATGCTTAGTTTGAAAACGACAGATATAATGATTTATATAATGTCCTTTGTATTTTTTCGACATATAATTTCTGTATTATAAAGCCATTTAGCGAGAGTTAAAAAATTTAGGGCCATACATCGTTCTATGCTTTAAATCACATTCTCAGAAATGTGATTTCAATCCATCGAACAGAGTAACTTAACATTTATCAGAACTTCTCAAAGCGAAGCGAGCACAGAAGCATGATTTTAAAAGTTTACACAATCGCCACCGTTTCATATATCTCGTTCCACCTGATCATAACAAGTTGGAACTTGGCAAAATATTACATCTCCTTTTATTGTACTCAACCTGGTACGAACTGGAGCAATTTTATCCTCGCCCCTTTATAAATTTTTCATATCTGTTCCTGATTTTATTTCGCTGTAATTCCACCGTATAAAAGTTAGGAAGCTAGATTGCTGGTCCAACGACATGTCTACATTAACTTTTTCGATAAAACCTATCTAAGCAGAATCGGATAAAACTGACTAGTCAGTTTTGGATTTTTCTTCAACTTTTATTCTTCTGTAATTTGTTTTGGCTACATCCCTTACATTAGTAGAACCAGGAATGCATTGGGTACGTTAGTGACTGTTGCAGGAGAAGACTGCCGGAGAAATCGAATTGATATGAAAACAAAGGAAGGAAAGGTATTTTGGTATTACGATGCAAAACGATTCCTAACCCCATCGACCGACGTTTTAGTCGACGGCGGAAATATGTAACTTCTGCTTTAAATGCCTGATTCTCATTGCAGCTTGTGCTAAACACTTAAGAGACCGATGTCCCAGTTAGGGAAGCGATATAGGTAGAGATAGGTAATGAGGACTCCAAAGAAGCTGCTATTACTATTGCTTTGCTTACTATTATGCAACTGACAGGGTATTAGCAGTATGCCAGAATATTAATTCAATTCAATCGCTAGGATGTCACAAGGAAAAAATTAAGTGCGTGCAAGGGCGTCCGTCATGACACATTTTCGCTGCGCGAAAACAGATATGGAGAAGGGATATATGACGTATAAAAAAACGACGGTAAAAGATTAATAATCACAGGATTTTATTAAATAAATGATGAGAGAAGGAATTTTGCGATTTGAATCTCAAAAAGCTTTGACATACTTTTCTTTGCAGATCGCTATTATTAAAAAAA
Organism: Jemadia pseudognetus; assembly: GCA_018244755.1. Classification (NCBI taxonomy): domain Eukaryota; kingdom Metazoa; phylum Arthropoda; class Insecta; order Lepidoptera; family Hesperiidae; genus Jemadia; species Jemadia pseudognetus. The sequence continues at coordinate 14,914 of DWTO01001457.1, forward strand.
CTATTCTGAAAATAAACTAAATAGTACAGTATAGATTTTTCTGTAATTAAAGCCTTATCAAAGCATTAATTACTCTTCAATGCCTATTACAGAATTGTATTGCACGCAATTTGAATATTGAAAAATTTTATACTCATTATTTATATACTCCAGAATTGGATAAGTATTTCAGTCAAATGTTTTAAGGGTATCCTTTGTGTTTGATACTCGTGAACAAAGCACGTCAAGGTAATGGCAGATAGTCAAAGATAACGAGCATTTGCATCAATTACGACCACCAATCTGATAGACGGTTCGTATACTGAAGCTATAAATATACCAATTTTGGATATGACATTTGAAAAATTTCCATTTCTATTTCATCATTACCATCGTCATAATTTCAATGAAATCCATCAACATTACTCAAAATGGCCGACGGGAATGGTTTCCTTTTAAAATCGTCAGCAAATACCACCCTAAATGTTCGTCATATTTATATTATTAGCGAAGTAGCGTTGAAATTTTCAAAGATCACATTTTTCGCGAAACAAAAATCCATACATAAATTTGTATGGATGCTAGATGTATGAATGTATATGCAAAGAATAAAATATTATGCAGCGCAGTGATAAGGCTTTCAAGGTTAAATGGCTGTTACCACCTCATGATAACCGGTACCGATTAAAATCATAAATGACTAGCAAAGTGGGTGTTATTTACTGTAACTGCTAGGTTCCGTGGGTTTAATGACGTTATAAGTTTTTAACGTTTTCTTCTATCTATATATACCTAACGATATATATGTCTGTGGAGGTGGAAACGTCCCAGCATATTATTATTTTAATTATTGCATATAATAAAAAACAATGAAAAGTCATATTGGACATCGTGTTACGTAAGAGGTGAGATCTGAAACCCTAATACGAAATATTGAGATGGTAAGTGGGAATCCTCTTCCGTAAGATACCGTATCCATTCGCATAGTCCTCCGCATACTAATGGGACACTGCATTTTAATAGGACGCTGCATGTTGCATGAGCGCGCATTCGTGGCCGTCTTCATGCTAATTGTGCAAATTATCCGTATACGTCGGGCATTTTCAAAAGCGTTTTCCGGTTTGCACAACATGAATTATTGAACGGCAAGTGTGCCGTCCACGACTTGCACTTAACGTAGAAAGAGGTAGGCAGAGGAGCGTGCTACACTCCCGCGTGTCACCAGTTACGTTTACGTCCCACCATGGAATACGTGTTGAGCCTATTGCCGTATACTGGGCACAAATCCAGACTCCGAGGTATTACTAGAAAGTCTAACTTAGAAAAATAAA
>DWTO01001458.1:0-16221 GCA_018244755.1 Jemadia pseudognetus
TGAAACGTGGGAGTGGTTCTGCATTCCTCTGCCTACCTCTGCCTACCTCTTCGGGGATTACAGGCGTGAAGTTACTTTTTTTTTTTACTTTGTAATTGGAAGTTACAGGTGCAACAAAACTCTTCGAAGTTACATAATCGACAGTCTCAACAGCAATGTATCTGAATCTAAATTACTGTCTCAGTAATAATGGCAGTATGATATACAAACATATTTTGTCAATGCTAGGCCATGTGCCGAAGCCATGCGTAACTGTATTGTCGAAAATATACATAATAATTAGAAAATAATTTTTAAAATTAGTGAATCTAGGTATGCGGTGAACTTCGCTGGAGCAACGAGATCATGGAATACATAGAAGAATAGATAGAATATAATGGAATGGAGAAATGAGCTTCATGACATGACATGGGGTTATTGAAGAAAAGCGCAAATAGAACTCTCCTTCAAAGCCCGCAACCCATTAGCTACTTCTCGGGTGTTGCAAATGTCCATATGCGACGGTGACCACCTACCATCAGGTAGTCTGTGCGCTTGTTTGTCAATAAAATTCGAAAAGCACAAATACGAAATTCACATTTTACTATTTAAATAACATTTGCCTTATCAGTGACGCTGGTATTGCCGCAGCTTTTAAAACTTTGTGTTGCATCTTTTTTTTCTAACCTTTTTGTTGCAGAGAACTTACTCTTATTTCCAAATTTAGGTTTTTAGACGAAGGCAAGCTGTGTTTACTATAAAATAAATTCATCAGTATTAGAGTATCGGTGTATGTTATTCATTACAACATGTCTAAGGTATTCAACAAACGTATTAAATGCCAGTATTGCCTACGCGCTATAATTTTGTTTTGATAATAATTAAAACAGTTACAACGGAGCTTTGAATATATCCGCTGTCATTATGCTAACGAGGTTATGTAAGCAAACCTATTACGGCTTTCAAATCCAATTAATTCGAACAGGAAGCATATATTTTTATATTCGTACATACAAATAAGTAAAAATGTTAAGTTGATTTTATTAAACAATTTATTTAGTTTTAATAAAATACATCGCAGTCTTATTTTAAATAAATATAAACACGTTCATCTCAGTATGAGCGCTTGAAGAATGATTAAGAACTTAATTAAGAATAAAACGCTAATTAACTAAGGCTTTCTTATTTGAATTAAAAAAATATTACGTTATTTAAAATTGGTTATTGATATACCCATATATTTCCATTTTAAAAGATAACAAAGACGTCCGTACCATTTTTGTTTTCTACACTAGTACAAGGAAACAAGGAGTGGGGCACTTCTTAAGTATTTCATGAAAATTAACATCTGTATATTGATATTAATAAAATTGAATTGTCTGTTTGATATAACAAAATAATAGCTGTTCAACAAGTATTTCGTAGTATAAAAACGCGCGTGGAACCTTGTCACAAGCGCTCACCTGTCCCAGTGCCGCGCCCGATGGCGCTTAACAATTAGCTTTACAACAATTAGATTACTTATCGTTTGCGATGTGCAATCGCGTCGATGCTACAAACTCTCGGTAAAGTTGTAACATCCACAACTATTAGGACAAACTTAATTAGTTGAACGGTGATGTAGAAGTTTGTATATACATCATGAGGTTTAAGATTCTCAGCACGATGATGTCAGCGCTTTGTGAACCCAGTATCAACGCATGTCCCTATGTACACATATGAGTGAAAAATTATTTTTGTATGTTGTATGTACTACCTGCGAGCCTGTTTCGCAAGCGTCTGTATAATAAAGATTGCTTACCAAAGATTTCATTTGAATAAATGTGACCATTAGTTTACCCATAGTTTGACCATTAGTGAGCATTAGTTTCTACGTCAGCTAGTGATAAAAGAGTAATTAATGGGCCTATTTTTTTTAGTTTCGCAACGATCTTGACGAATTTACTTTTGAACTGTTCAAATTTTCTAAATAAAATTAATAAAAATGACATTGCATAATTAGATGAAGATGAGTGATAATTAATTATTCAAATGTAATATTGTAACATTCGTAAAATGCTTATATTAACTTTATCTACACGACGTCTTGTATCGCAATCCTCGATTGGTCGGCGGAGGATAAGGCGACTCATTCCATCATTGGATGTACCATACAATGTATGATGAAGTACCATTAATTAGAAACTGTTATGCGTCCGAATAATAATGGTAGTGACGTCACGAAGACTATAGCATGTCAAATACAGCAGAATTATTAACAACACAGAAAAAAACATAAGAACCTACTTATACAGCTTGGAATATATGACATATTGAATGTTTGCATATAAACATCTATAGAACTTGATATCACACCTGGTAGATACTCGTTTCCATTCATTCTGGTATGTCACTACAGTATTTGTAATATTTATCGGTCATACAGCAATGACAAGGACTCCAATTTAATATGGTACGATCCAAATTTTCGTACATTTATGGAATGAATTTATGGAGTGAATAAGGAATAGTACCTTCTTTCAATAAATACACTACTTCATGGAACGCTTATGTACCTGTTTGCAGTAATCGTTTACCACGTCCTATGAAGTAGTATACATACATATATATACGGTAGACCGTATATATAGGTAGCCCAGGGAATTGCAACCACTACAAACAGTTCCTCATATGATAAACTTACTCGCTTGTAGTCACCAACGTTATTAAAAGAATTATCATTGCGTTACCTGTGGTGCGTATTCGTTTAAGTGGGATTCCGTCAAGGGTTGAGGGACCTCGCTACAGTGGGTGCACCAACCGAAAAGCGACCTGTTCCATCCAGCGAACCGTGGCGGAAGCCAACAAAGGGGTATGACAAAAATAAAAATGTCACGTTAAAAGAAATAGGATTTTAAGTTCCATTGATTTGCTCGTTTTAGTTGTCTAAAATAGGAATTCGTTTTGTAATATTATAAACAAACCAACACATTGTTATAACACATTACAATGTGTTGGTTTATGAGTATTTAAGGATACATAAATAACGTATAACAATTTGGGATTATTACGGTATAAATTTTGAATGTAATTAATATGAATTATAGAATGGGGCTATTGTGGAGTTATATACAATGTAAGCATATATTATCTTCGGAAGTTAAGCAATTAATGAAGACGTATTAATATCAAATAGTAATTATCACGAACGACCTAATGAAGTATTAAATTTCAACGTGCGTAATGAAAATGTAGCAAGTGTGTACGTATTTAATAAATTATATTCGTACGTTGGGAGCGTCATGACACTGTTGAAATTGAAATACGAACATGATACGGACCCCTTGACAAGTAAATATACAAGGTTTCAAACTGTTTCTCATCCACATTAGTTAGTGTCAAGAACACAATCCCACTGCGCATTGGGACATACATAAAAAAGCTTTGAATAAAATATTCACAATGCTAAAGTGCGTTTATTCGCTAGCGCTTAGGACAACACAAATCCATTAAATCGAGTGCTCTACGTTACCTTGAGGGGAGCTGCTGGCGACGATGTCCCATGCTAACATCAGATCAATATTGTTAGTAGAAATTGGGTCGAAAGCAATCTAGGGCCTCTCGGCAAGATCGTACTTGTGCTAGCGGGCTTAGCTGCTATGATACTGTTGAAATAGGCTAATGGAAGAGTTCGAAAAAAAAGCATTTTGAATTAGTATTTAAAAGTATTTTTTCATCAAGATACGAATAATAAATCTTTAAAACGTAACATCACGTCTATTATCCCCGAAGAGGTAGGCAGAGGAGGATAGTACACTCCCACGTTTCACTAGTTACGTTTACGTCCCACTATGGAATAGATAGTGAGACTATTGTCATGCACAGGGCGCAAATTAAATAGCAAGTGATATTTAAATTTAAAACGCACACAAGAGGTACGCACGAGGGTTTGAACCCGGTCTCCCGGAGTGAGAGGTCGAATTTCAAACCAGTAGGCTATCAGTACTAATAAATCTTTATTTTTATTATAATCTGTTATTAGCTACTGTTACATCACTTTTGTCCGGACGGGCCCGGTCTGGTAAACTATGATGGCCTTGGAAATTATTGCCCGTAGATTTTTATCAACATTTTTATCCATGTACTATTGGATATGAATCTCTTCAGAACAAAAACGTCTTAAGCTCTTGATAAGTGCCGGTCGGTAAATTTCACATCACGGTAAACGTTATGCGTCGTTTTGATATTATGTAACATTTTCTTTCACATTTATAACGAGGATATATAATTTAAAAACACCTCTTAATTTCGTAATGTCGCAACTGCTTGACAGCACCTCCTTCCACATCCAAAACACAATTCTCTTTCTTTTTTCTCATCGTATGTCTATATGATAAAGCGAATATTTACAAAGGCTCCAACTCATTTTGTAAGCAACGGTAACTTAACATCTCGTTATGGCTCTGCAAAGTAAAATTAACACAGAGTTTATTTCATCCATTGAACATTTAAAGGTTAGAAGTGTTCAAAAAGCTTCCGACAAAAAACATACACAACGCTAATGAGCTTTAACGACGCTAATTTGCCCTACGAGGCATATAACCGAATATACCAAATTTCCGTTAGCAGTCACGAAAGTACCTATTTATATTATTCACATTACCTACATTCCATATTTAAATTGCAGCTATCGAGATGTGTTGTTGGTGCCGTCACCGTAGCAACGACCTGGTTCGATTCCCGGCCAAGGAAAAACCTATCCTATCGACGTTTCGTATATTAAATAATAATAAGCTGTGTGTATTCTGGTAAATAGGGTTCTATGGCTCTTTAATAAGTTCAAGTGGTAGTTTCGGTAATAAAAAGGTCCATGATAAACGTAAATAGATGCAGCTCAGTCCGGATAGCTTCAATAATAATAAATAAGAAGAAAAACAAGATTATATTAAACAGTTGTTATAATATGTTTGATCAAACTTGTGAGTACAAGGGAGTTGAAAAACACTAACTGAATCCATTAAAGGTCATGAGGTTGAACGATTTGATATATTTTGTTAAAAATTTAATATGTTCAATTAAGAACAATTAAATATATTCCGTCCTGCGGTTGGTTTACGGCAATAGGCTCACCGCCTATTCCATGGTGGGACATAAAGAAAGGTAACTGGTTAAACATGATAGTGTATTACATTACTCTGCCTACATCCTTAGAGATTACAGGCGTGATGTATTTAAAAAGTTTTTTCATTGCAATGAATCTCATGGATGACAAAAATATTCTTTATTGGTAAGATCGTACTCAATTGTACCGCCAATAAGTTATTCATATTAAACATCAACAAAATGGCTTTCTCGCGTATCCTTCGATCGTTCGATACTTCGAGGTAATATGGAATAATAAATAAATAAAGAAAAATATTCGTCGTTATTTAGATACATTCCGTATCGCTTTCCTTTCCAACAAACCCCCATTTGTACCTAAACAATACCTACCTATGTAACATAAATACCGCCAGTTTAAAAACCCCGAACCCAGTCGCTACACCAGGAATCCAGAAATCATTACGCACTTTATTATTACCATTGCTTGTAATATATTTATTACAATTCAAAATTAATATGGATGAGAATAACTTTTATATTTCCATATATATCCCAGCTTATACCAAAAGGGATTTCACATTAACTATATTGTGATATAGTCATGGAGCACTGATTGTCAGATATTTATATTCCCCTGCCTAGCCCATCACTCAGTGCTTAATCAATTTGGAGTAACGTTAGAAAGAAAATAAAAATGAAATGAGATTTTAAAAAAATCACAAAAATAAATCATTTGTTCTGAACAATCCGATCACGTGAAAAGGATTTGGAAAAATGAAAAAGGTTGTTATGCCAACAGTACCCCAAGGCGTCGTTAGGTGGGCAAAGGTCTTTGAACCGACGTGTAGCGTTAACAAAGCCCTTTACCCGAAATTGTCCTTTCTTATTGCTCTCATTTATTTCAATACCGAAAGAGTATAACTTCTAACAATTTGTAACAAATCTATAGTTACCCACTCGTAATTTACGAACTACTTTTCGAATTGTTTGACAATGTTATTGAAATCAGGTAATCATCACCTTTTTTAAAAACCGTTGTATTTTTTGGACTTGAATAAATATGATAATGAGCAAGCAGCTAGTGATAATAATTATAATGTATTGATAGCGAGACAATTGACACACGGCGATTCGAAGTCAATACATCGAGTGGAGTTCCTTTGCATCAGAGTGTGTCCTATAGTAAGCGGATACTTGATAAAAGTGTACTTATACAAATAATATTAATTATAGTCGCACGTATAATATTAATGACAATTATTTATGTAATTTTCATGTAGAAGCGTATCTTTGTATCAATAGAGATATTTGCGATGCTCGGTGCACGCTGCTCTCTACTTACCCCATAAGGGACCTAGCGTGATATATAAGAATAAGAATAAATATAAATAAGAATAAGAATAAAGTTAAAACATTGTCACAAATTAATTATGAAAACACTCTTTGTTTTTTGGTATAATTATTCACGTTAACATTTATACATTAAATATACACAATATGAGCACAATTTTAATTGTACCGAAGTATCCTGTAATTCTTACTCGAGATGAAGCTATTAATTGTCTGTCTAATTCAATTGATCGAATGATTTAATAAACAGATATTTTAGCGCAAGCTAATACGTAACAAGTTTTAATTCTAATCCATCGGCTCCGACAGTAAAGTTTATAAATCTACTTATCGTGGACTCCACGCACGACGTCGTTGCCAAAACTTCTAGGAAATATACGATTATACTTTCTGTCACATCATTGTTTATACGAAACGCTAATGTAAACTACACACTATAATACATATGTTATAGGCAGTTAGCTTCAAATTATTCACATGGTTCTCTGTAGCTGCGAGCTGAGGACAGGTCGCGACCGTGCTCTTTGGGGGAGGCCTATGTCCAGCAGTGGACTGAAATAGGCTGATGATGATATATGTGAGTTTATATTTTATTGTTAAATACTAGGCTGGAAAGTCGACTACGATTACCTAGACCAATATCTACCTACCCAATGCCTTAAAGATTAAGTTATAGGCTTTGGGATCGTAGACGCTGGGCATACTGTTCTGTTCAAAAAAGATACAACTAAGATAACATAAGATAAGTCTCTGAATGGAGTCATAATTTAACGATGTCGAAGTTCCATATAAAAAGATAACTTCATATCATGTGACCGTTGCGACACAATGGCGTTACATTCAATGTTAAATGACACTTTTGCTGACTTCGGGACCTCAATCGATCTCTATCGTGTGATTGTGTTTATATGTAGGTATATAAAAAATATTGTCATAATGAAACCCACACATATAACCCACACATAAAACCACACATAATATCGGTTGGTTTAAAAAAAAATAACTCCTGGAGTGGTTCACTAAACTCTAATAGTAAGCTAGCTAGTTACTTAGGATTATAATAAAAATGTAAAGAGTGCGAGGACGCGCTTAATTTTTTTTCTTTATATTCAGCCTGATAAGTCTGACAGTAATTAGCATTTTCTTTGTTTGGGTGTAGACGTAAATAAATAGGTCCGATGATCCAGGTCGCGTTTACCTAATCCCAGACGATGGTCAGAAAATATGGTAAGTGCATACGGATTTTAAACTGATGTACTGTTATTTAGGTTTAAAATGTATATTATCAACAGTAAAGTAAAATATATTATATGGATGAATTACTTAAATTACTTTTGCCTTTTTTATTGAGATTATAGTTTTGTCCCAGTCCTAAAGGTGATTATCAGCAAAATTAAAAATAACTATTGGAATTAAAGTATATATAATATGCACTGTAAAGCAGCTGTTAAGAATAAGGTAAATATGTAAGTTATATTAAGCAGCGCTGTTTAATATAGGTAGGTAATAACATTAAAGAAACTACAAAAGGGCTCATTACAAAATTTCCGCCAATTATTATGTAAATTTTAAACCCTACCTAAGTAAATTACATATTACATACCTTTTACATATTATATCTACGCAATAACAGAAAAAACATACTTTTTTACACAAAATAAACATGGCGACACTGATCCTTTAAACAAAAAATGGCCGTTCTCAATAATTGCGGCCAAATTGCTGTCTCTGCGGAACTACGGTCGCTAATCCCTTTCAATGATCGCAACATAGATTAAATATAAATAATCTAAGCCGTTACATCTTTTTTTTATATTTAACCAGGGCTGTCCTAGTTATTTATAACATGACATATTTAAACAAAGAGCTGATGTGACAAGCCGTAATATACACATTTTTAACAACAGTATTGTTTTTAGATCTATGAATCATGATAAAAGTTAATGTACATACATCTATGTCAATCCTAAAGTAAACATGCCAGAGTTGAATGCTATTCATAATAATCGCTCGAGCCTCAGCGAACCTCTCTAATTTTGGGGCTTGCCTAATGAATGGTTCTTTTTCAAGTGTTCTCTAATTAATGAACAACTCAAAGAACAAAACCGTTGAACGATACTTTATAAATGATTTGTTTTCAATATCTACTTCAGATTTCTGCATCAGTTGAAATTCATACCCACTTCGCACACCTTTAAATGGAAATATAAATCAGCCTTAATTAGAAAACAACTTGCTGTAGAAAATCTGAGGCATACTTACTGGAAGTACATATTTAGAGCTGAAGGATATTTTTTTAAATAACATGATATTCTGAGTTATATATATTATATTTGCTTATATATATTATATTTGCTTATATATATTATATTTGCTTGTGTTGCTCCCAAACGACGCCTAAAGGAGAAAGTTTGAAAAACAGCGCTTCACATGACCACTCGTGTTAGCAGAAGCTGAGATTCTTAATGGGCCCAGTATACATTTATTAATTTGTGATATTTAAGTTAGATTTAAGTTTATATGTATTTATTGTTTTTCGTTATTGTGTGGCAATAAAGCATTATTATTATTAAAAAGCGTTATTATTTAAGCTCTTAGTACAGACATTTAACAAACTTTTGTATCCAAGGCTACATTAAGACATGTAGGACATCGTAATTGAAGCAGCCCGATACAACTTGATACGAAAACTACCCAAAGCATTCGATTACTCCAATGCTGAACCCTCACGCTTCACGCTCACCCCAAATTCAAACTTTAACAATCACTTTTGTTTATTTGTGAAACCAATCATTGTCATTCATCGTCATTAGCTTGCAACTGAAAGCAGAAAGAAAATTAAGAATCTCAAAATGGAGTTAATACATGACTAATAAGTTTTACAAGAAAAAAATATGTACGTAAATACGTACCCTACTGCCTTTTAATTTATCCAAAGAAAATCGTCCAACAATATCGATGCTACCCCATGTCCTTATACAAATCAATCTACGAGTATCTTAGCCCACTGCTGGGTGTGGGCTTCTAAATTGAAATTTCAATCCCCTTCTTTAGTGATACATTGTACACACTAAAACCGAATACTGATGTAAAGAAAAATAATAGTGGACAATAAAGCCATGCTCCAGATAAACTGGTTTGAAACTCATGTAAGTACCCACACCACTAAACTTAAAACAGGCCTTTGACATTTAAAAACATGGTGATTATGTAATTAATTAGTTGAGTCTTGAAATATAATTTTATAACATTGAATTAACATGTTTAAACATTATTTCTTGTTTTTATGTTACCTATGAACGGGGAAGCAAACGTAGATACTAGACAAAGACGATAGTTATCACCCGTACATCATAGACAACGGAAAACAACATGGAACAATTTCTGCACAGTAGAAATAGCAGTATAGTGCGGTCCAATGGAAATCATGTCTTGTACGAGATAATAGTTATAAAATAGATATAAAAGATCGCCTTATTAGGTGTTTACTGCAGGTAATGGACTTATGTATCGAAACTTAAGCCCGAATTCCTAAATTCAGCCGCAAGTCTGCCTGCTACGCATTTTACCATTGACGACAATATAAAATTCATTATAATATCTGTCAATAATTACTACCACATTTCGGATTACGTTAGTTACCGCGTTACCAGTGTATTAATTACGGACTTGCGGGGCATGTAATGTGATTATAAAGATAAAGAGGCATCAAATGCGGTTAGCCGTTGGGACGTGTGCGTGATATACGAGCGCCATCTGTTGTCAAACTAATAAACTCACAACATCAATCAGATGTTACAACTTATTTAAATACTTACTAATTCCGACAGATGGCGCGGTATTGTACTTTATTTCATTAGGCAACATAGCGCCAAAAATCCAGTGCAATGTCATCTGCAATAACATATGTCATTCTAAATTAAAACAATCATTTTTACATTTTATCTTCGCTTTTGTGACAATCTATAAAGTTAACTACATGAAACGAGTCAGTCTTAATAACGCCATCTGTTGTCACGGTTGTCATTTAGTGTTCCCTGTGATACAAATGAATGTGATAATTCGTTCTCGTATAAAAAATAGTATAGACAAATTCCGATATGTGGCGGTAAAATCTACAAACATTTGATTGACACACACGGGTACCCTATGCCTATAATATTCATAGTATATCAGATATACCTACACTTCTAGTACAGGATAGCTATATTTTGGTTTTTATGGATTGGGATATACCTACTTTGTTACTGGTTACTAGCAGTCTAATTAGTACATAAAAACATATCGTCTATATAATATATCCTTGATAAGGACTGGATTAAAATTATTCATTTTTTAAAGTTCTGGTCTTTAACATGATTTCTAATTACGTAAAAAGTATGTCATTATTCCGACTTAGTAATTAATTCATTTGTAAAATGTAAAACAAAAATGTATAATACAATTACAGCCAAAACGAGTGGAAGTAAATATGTGTTTATTCTGATAAACATACAATGTTTATTGCACATAACGATATAGGCGAGGCGATGCCTTCAAAAGCAAAGAAAAAAATAACAAATGGGAACCCGAACAGGTAGCACGGCTGATAAAAATTGTGTAAATTGTAGGTGTAACTAATGCGATTATATTTAACAGGTATTATAAAACATTGAGACAAGTGTAGTGACAGTTCCACAATAGAACAATACCTGGTCGGACGGTAGCTATTTCTTTTGAATAAGTAAATATTTTGGCTAGGTATTTGTGTACGCGAGATTCACAGAGGCTTTGTTCCATGCGCTAATGACGGTTCGAACTCGTAAATGAAATGGACGGAAGGTTTGACATATTACTCTTTTGTTCTAAGCAGGTAGGTATATTGCACATTCTTTGATCAAGCCATCGCGCGTCGTACTAAGGAAATGATTTCTGGTCAAGAAATGCTGACCATCGTCATTGTAATCATCATATCATCATTACAATTTCATCATCATCATAAAATCAAATCTTTATCAATCAAATATTTATCAGTCGACTGGTGCATACATATAAGTACCTACCCACTGCCTCCGATAAGCGCTATAACATTTTCGTTTCTATCGATAACCCCGTATAAAAAATTAAAATAAAAATAAAAATCTGTCTTACATATATGTATATATGTGTTCATATTTTTAGCATATTTGTCGATTGTTTCATCTAATAATAAGTAAAATTCAATGTTCTTAACATAGGTTACGTGATTAAATTAATTGTATCCAAATATACTCATATTATCCGCTTCATTTAGAAGTATTTAAAACAGAACCAACTCCATACAGCTAGTATGGGGAGACAACTCATGATAGAGACAACATGGTTTTGTAAATATTGGCGAATTCATTAGATACGAGCCGTTACGCCTTAGGAGGTATAACTCCAATAGGAACCGCACAATACCTGTGTTGTTTTATTTAATTACATAGTATCTCAAGCAGACAGAGTTCAATCTTTCAGTTAGATAGATGATACCTATACATAAACTTTAAAATACTCACGTTGATAACTTTAAAATCAAGTACTCGAGTGTTCAAGTATTTGTTTTGGATAGGAAGCAAAGCCTGTCTCCAGCTCAACAATGACGCGACGATACATATAAGTCAAATACAATTTTATATCAGAAATGGAGTAGAGGATATTTTTTGATGAATACATTTACCACCCTCAGATTCACATCGGACCGCTGACGAAGCTTCTGACGGTTCATATCCAAAGGTGCACACTATTCACAACTGTTAGAGAACAACACTTGAAACATCAGGTGTGTCAAATCGCCCACGGTACCATTGTATCTTTAAGCTCCAATTGCGCAAAGGCTTCGCTATTGTGAGAAGCTTATTCTTTATTTTTCCCAATTGGTAGCTGAACTATTGTTTAACGCCGTTACTGTACGAATTTGGACGTGATCGTTGAAAATGTTTGGAACGCAATTCTTTTGGAGTTCATTTCGAGTAATTTATTGCATACCAATCCAGGGACCACTTTAGTCTCCACCTTGCTTCCGTGGCAATATTGGAATTCGTGGAAAACGCCACGCTAGTGCAGAACCAAAGTATGTTATAAGTTTATCTTTAAATTAGTTTAAAAAAAAGAGCTTATATCTTTAACGCGAACACATTTCACGTTGTCGCTACAGGCGCGTTCCGCTAGTCATTAATAATTTTTTATCTTTCAACAAGTTAGAGAACACGTAAATTAGCTAGTAGTATTAGCTGTCATCAATAAAATATATTTTTTTAACTTTATTGAAGATGTGTCCTCGTGGCTCTGACGCGATTTGACGCGATAGGAGCGACCAGTAATATTGGTCTAAAACGGTTGCAATCTGTTTTTAAACTGGTGACCCTTCGTGGTGAATTTTTGCGATCGTTTCCATGCTTCAGAGGGCACGTGAAGCAGTCTGCTCAGTATAATTACCACTTGAGGCCCCAAAGGCTCATTAAAAATATCTAACACATATTGGCAACTATTTCGTAATTGCTCCTATTGGACGTAAAAAGTTTGTTCATTGAACGATATATGTAAGTCTTTGATCAGTTATATTTTCTGGTTATACAAACCTTGAGGTTAGATTACTCGAGATCAAATAAATAATGATGAAATACGATATATTTTGTTTGTTGTCTTATTGATTTTGACTCTTTTCGCAGCCATATCGAATATAATAAGTACAAATAATAATAATACATAACTTTTATTGTGGTAATCAGACAACTGATAAAATATGTATATACGTACATTTCTAAATAAATATTTACATATATTGAGATTCAATTATATTCTGGCGGAGACTGCCCGTCGGGACCTCGCCATGCTCGGCGGGAGCTCGTGAAGGAGGATAGATTCGATAGTACACGGACTATTACGGACTATCCCAAAAAACATACCTTAGTTAATTCGACACTTCATTAAATCAATATTTATAAATATTCACGAAACATTTGACATAAAGCATTATTTATGTACCTATATAAATTGATTATAATCTTTCTTATCTTGTTTTATATCTTTATCTTTAGTGTCAAATATACTGTCACACAAGCATTATTTCTATTCTAATAACTGTGAAGTACGAAGTATTCACATGAACAATGAAATCATCAAGTTAACAATTTTTAGAAAGAGAAGCGAAAAATAGCGCCCTCTGTGCTTCGATCACGAAGTTGACAATTTCCGAATGTAACGCCACATATACAATCTCGCAGGTTTACCATATTTATAAGGTACATTATTTACATATTTTTGTTAGAGATAATTGGACAACCGTAAAAATATTACGAAATGCTAGATGGTACACATTTAAATTTGCGACAACTGTATAGGTGGGGTGTACCGAATTTGAAAATATTCTTTTACCTAATCCTACCATAATTTGCCGGATATACTGCCAGTTTTAAGAGTTCTAAGAGAAAAAAATTACATTTTAAGTATAATTATTATAAGGCATACATATACTCATAGTTAATAAATATCATGTTAACGTTGTGGTTTATTTGTTTTGAGTGCTTCCCTGGCTTTGATAGTCGGAAAAAAAAGCTTGCTGAAAAAACTGCTAATACTATTTTAGATTTTTTATTTAATCATTTGCTATATTGGTGTAATACTTTAGCCTGACTGTCAGTATCAAATCTCAAATCGAGTTTTGCGACAGTCACAATACCTCAACGAGAGTGTAGATAGCAGTTTAAGAATTGTGTCGCTCGCTCCACTTGCATTTTGGGTTACATTTTAGATTCTCCGCGCTTGTTAATCGCCTACCTT
This sequence comes from Jemadia pseudognetus, assembly GCA_018244755.1. Classification (NCBI taxonomy): domain Eukaryota; kingdom Metazoa; phylum Arthropoda; class Insecta; order Lepidoptera; family Hesperiidae; genus Jemadia; species Jemadia pseudognetus. Next base: position 14,194 of record DWTO01001458.1, read on the forward strand.
GTTTACTTTGCGCTGGTACCCATTTCAGAATATTTATACAATGTTTTTTTTTAAATCACGTTATTATTTGATCATGCCAGGTCCCTCACGGGATAGACAGAAAGCACCATGTGACAAATATACTTTAAAGATCTGAGATGCGCGTTTTCTAATAAAAAGATAATAACGTCGCTTTTCAGACCCGTATTCTGGAGATTGAATATTCATATGGTGATCAAACACACAATAAACATGCATCTACAATTACGTACCTGCATAAAAAATATAAAGTTCTAAGCACGTATGTATTCATACAGAACAGATTTACAGACTCAGAGGAAATATTCCTGCCACTTGCACAAGCATTTGTCCTGATTTGAAACCGAATTCACGACCCCTGACACTGAGGTTTAGGAGCTTGAGGCCAACTTTATTGTGTCTTCTCAGGTTTATTTTCATACCTAGCAGAACTTCCTTAGCGTTTGTTTCGTGAATTGTTAACTATTGTCAAGTAACAATGCTGTTCGCTCCACTTACCTTTCAGGTTAGATCCCACGCAGTTTAACTAACACAAAACTGTATTAAAAGCTTGAACACTTGCACGGCTTGAAGACTGTAGTCGTACAAGCATTTTACAACCGATTCATTTAATAATTTACATAACACGTTTCGTTAACAGTGTACTGAAAAGTTGTGTTGTTTACTGTTTTTATGCAATTATACAGCTCGTATCATAATTAAAGTTGTTTATTTGAAAATTTTCACAGAGAAGCAATGAATGTTTAATTAAATGTACTGAAAACTAGAAGATGAGATTCAAGAAAGAAAAAGCATTTTTTAAACAATTAAATTAAAATCATCTATTTTGAGTTCCTGTGTATTTAGAAGTGTAAAAGGGGTTTATTCGAGTGTACAATATCAATGACTAACGCAATAAATCTATATATCGTACATATGGTTTTGCGTTAAATCAATGATTGCATGTAAATTTTTTGGTGGTTAAATTTTTTAATATGTGAAGTTGTTAATTATTGATTAATGTTTCTTTAATCGAAAATATTCCCCATATTCAAATATCGTCCCGTATAACTCCTTTATAGTTCCATTGTTGGACACGGGTCTGTATACCTTAAAGTGCCTTAAACCAATTCACAAGACGAGTTGAACACTTTATAAAGAAGGTTTATAGATTACAATGCCATCTAGCGGCGAGTTGTAACAACGAGCATAGCTCGGAAATTTTCATACAAAGACGCTTAATGCCAATTCTTATAATTGGTCAGTGTTAATATATAAACATCAAACAAACATATCTACAAACCAACGCCTATTTTTATGTACGCATGTTAATCAGCTCCTTACCATAACGTACTGATTAGTATGACGTGTTGTGTAGGTATAAATTGTCCCCACATCTTATTACCCATTATCATATTCACCTCTCAATAATGAGTATAATGCAGAAGGTTGCAAATCCATTGTAATAATTGGAAACGAAATAAAACCTTGTGTCCAAGAGTTCATCGCATATTTCAGCGCTTTATCCATATTTAAGCTACAAATTAAAGTTCGTAGCTTGCCACTCTAGCATGCTGTGCGCAAACACACTCACGAGTGTATCCCAAAACTAGTCTTCTAGAAAACGTAGTATGTAGAATTTTGCACATATTTGATATTAAAAGGGCTTCGTCTACCATTAAGTTGCATATAAAAAGCTTAAATTATCATATAGTGACTAACATTGGATAGAATAATTGTCAAGAATGTAATTAAAACCGACACGAAGCAATAAAATTGCTATCATTATTTTTGCAGAAATAAAACATAAAATGATACATAAAACGCATCATTGTTTTAGTAAATAAAGTGATAAATCGTACTTTATAGGCTATAAGTGTAATCTACGACGTGACCCCATTGAGTAGTACAATTTACTTTGGACTAAAGCACCACGACATTCACTGAACGAATCCTGCCAGCCTGCCACGAGCGTAATATATTCATAATTTGAAAGATCTGTTTATATTCTTTCGCCGTGTGGAGAAATTT
>DWTO01001459.1:0-16209 GCA_018244755.1 Jemadia pseudognetus
GCACAGATCAGAGCACACGGTGATCAGAGTCTGGATGCTCTCGCGAGCCTCGCCCGCCTTCTCCGCTCGAGCGATGCATCCAGACAGGCACAAGTAGCTGAAACAAACATTGCTTATTAGTAAAATAACAAGTGTAAACAAGTTTAAAAATATGTAATACATTCAATTAGTCGAATCCTTGCTTATCCGAACTAAGCCAGCGTGGCAGATCGTGCAGACCTTAACTTTAGTCATTCTGAAAAGAGGCTCGTGTCCAGCGGTGGAGCGATTAATGGCAAGATCCGGTGCACGCAAATCGTTAAACAATTTAACAGAGAGAATTTCTTTATATATATTAATCCTTTTCGAATTCCCAATAAAGGAGTTCCAAAATTTTATTTGCACACCACTCCAATTTACACAAACATTCATCGTTTTTATTTAATTTTTTCGGGAACCATTTCTCGACATGAATAATGCAAAGCATTTGATACGCAAACAAAACTGTAGCCACACTCCCGGGCCTCCTCCCCCGCGCCCCCTCGCCCCCGCCGGGATTAACACGTAATCGCTGGACATGTTTTTGCATATTAGTTACGTATTATGGGGTCGACGACTAAGCCCAAGTACAGTTTCGATGTTCCTGTCAGAATTATTAAACTAATGCGATGGGATCATATTGGGAAATAATACACTGTGGGTCCTTCACCCACCAGTGGTAGTAGAGAAGCGAACATGTACATCAGTAACTAAGAAATCTTCGATGATACCGTCGCTCATCGTATTGAAACGAGGCTCAACAAAGTGCAGGACGCCCTTCGTTTAGGTGGGATTTATGAAAGGCTGCAGGTAGAAGCTGGATGCCGGGGACCTGGTGTAGCAACGCTCATAAGAGGAGGATAATGTAGTAGACATCGCTCTTACACTTTTCAATTATCACGTTTAGAACAACAATACTCGTAGAACTGGTTGCAAATACTCAATTGTCATGGTGGTGTATTCCACACTCTGTTGGTGTAAATCCTGGCGCGCACTAGTTTACAACAAAAGCTTTGCTACTCTCCTCGCATTCAAATCAAAAAGCAATTTTATTCACTTAAGTACTTAAAACGGTAGCGGTGCGCCGGCCGCGGGACCGCGAGCGAGTGTCAACACGGCGCTGTTTGCTTTCCATCCGGATTTGCCCGCTCCGGTTAACCGGTTAATAAGCTACATCTCTCCTATGTGTACACTCACTTTGTATGAAAAGCAGTTGGATAACTGACTCGTACTCAATTTACACGTAACTTTGATGAAGTCGCACCGTGGATTTTGCAATACTTGACTGACCTGCGGGCTTCGACAAAACACTATCTGTGCGTAAAATTATTCACATAAATACAATAAAACACCTTTCTGGAATACTAATACACAAAAAATGTATATTAAAGTACATACTTCAATATACATTTCTCATTAGGTGTGTTAGCAATAACATTGCTGTCCGGTTACTATGGAACGGGCTCTGCCTAGTTGAGCTTCAGATGGCCGTGTATGAATTTCCCCACGATATTATGATCAATATTAAAAAAAGATAAGAAACGCGAAAGGAGGTACACGAGCGATAATATAATATTGTTATGTTTAAACGTAACATCAAGCCTGTTATCCCCGAAGAGGTAGGCAGAGGAGTGTAGCACACTCCCACGTATCACCAGTTACGTTTACGTCCCACTATGGAATAGGTGGTGAACCGATTGCCATGCACCGGGCACGAATCCAGACTTCGAGTCACTACTAGAAAATCTAAATTAGAAAAATTCTATAGTGCCCGACCCGGGAATCGAACAACCAACACGACCAACGAGGCATTGTTATGTTTAGAAGAATGTAAAGAGTGATTAGTATAGAGGAAGTACGTTAGTACCTACTGTTATAATGGACATTTGGCACTCTCTCTTTGGCTACTCTAAATCTACCCCGTAAGGGAGCTGCCGTGGTGATATACAATTAATGCGGTGATACAAGCGGAACACGAGATGCTAACAAAAGTATAGTCAGCTTAAATATTTGCTGAAGTTATAATTGGATCCGCCGAGGGGTCCCGCGGGCCGCCCTCGCTCGCCGTGCACTTTTTAATTTGCAAATCATTTTTTCCACCCGACTGTGCTTTACAGTGATCGTTAAACAAGTTGTTTAAATTGTGTTTGCAAAGAAAAATTGTATTGGAACGTGGCCTGGGACGGTGAAGAAGGTAAACGCGGAGCCACATCGATTGATCGGTTGAATTAGCGGTTCGTGTGCTCGCCCGTAGAGTCGGGGTCGTAGGTTCAATTCATACCAGGTACAAATATTTATGTGAACGAGTAAGGTAAGTATGTTAAGTATTTATGTATATGAAGTAGCACACTTGCCTAGGAACTGCTCATTAACTCTTGCAAATAGGCACTTCCTAGTGTGGCCCGAATATCAATTAACAAATAATGTAATATATATTTATGTACATTCCAAACACCTTGTGTTTATCCAGCGGGACATAAACAAACGGGCATTAGAAAAGAAATACGCGCGACATTTAAAAAACAAAACACCCAACATGGCGCCGCCGCCGGTGCGCCGGGAATTCGAAATTGGAATTACGAACGGACACGGCCCCTCCCTATTGGTCATTCGTGTATAATGCGATCGAGCGACCAATTTACTCCTACCCTCCGAATGTTTCATTTCGAACTCTAATAATATCGCTATAGAGTCCAATACGAATGTATGCGTTACCCTTGCAGGTGTGTAAAGTACACGATAAAGCTGGACCTCCTCGGCGAGTGACAGGTCGAGATAGCTTTATCTTAAATATTTCTTGCCTGGGACTCTTGCGACGGGTCCGCGACGGTGTTTTGTAGGCGTCATTTTTTTCGATCGGCAACAAATGAGTCGGCAATGCGAGGCGATCGCTGTTACTAAAACCCAGTTACGTTCAATTCAAAGGGCACAACCAGCCACTATTATTAAAGGGCTTGCTTGCTCCATGGTGCAGATTCGATCTAAAGACACGACTGACCAGCTAATACGTCTAGGTGACACAGTGATCCCGCTCAAGTGCAAAATGATAACATTGCTCAAAACGGCACAGATTAGACAGTTCAGACACAGAAACACAATGACACTAGAAATTTACTTTTTACTTTAGAAATAACTATAGTGATTCCCACAGGATTTTTAACGATTCCAGATTATTATTTTATCAACCGTATACTTGATTATCCTGTCTGGTTGCTTATAACACAGGCTCTGGTCTCGTTTGGGATCAAATGACTATGTGTGAGTTATCTCAAGGTACTATTATTATTACTGATTGCGATCTCTAGAATACATTCAGCAATAAAGGTGTGAAAAAACGAACGCACCGTGCAAAAGTAGATACAGAAGGGGTCGATTTTATAGTACAGACAGCCAAAATATTTACAACGAATATGAATGAATATTTACAACGATTACACTGTGAGATTGGACAGGACATACTAGATTGAATAGAGATAGAGCGAGTTAATTCTAGAGAAATTAGATGTTGATATGCACTTAAAGGGTCACTAGGACAGATACACAAATATTTTATAAACGGTTAATAGCCTAAAAATATAAAGCCAATTTGATAAAAGTCGCATCATAATCGATATCCTCAATATTTATTGTTCCACTGTCAGACACAACAACAAATTTTGCAAGAGACAGCGTAGAAGTAAGCATTTGTATCATTACAAATATATGTATTAATAAAAAGAACAACATCAGAAAACGCAGACATTATTACAATTTCAACTTCATTGAACATTGTACCAGCTTCAAGATCAATGTTCACCTTTACATCAAGTCGATGTTCCCACCGTGGCTGAAGCATCAGTCGCTCAGCGGTAGCAACTTTCCGATCGCCAACATGCGCCGCACGTACGGTGGCTTTGTAAGTACTTGGCTCGGGGATACACTTTTCGTGCACTCAACAATAATTAAATTATACTAGGTAATGGACTTTATTATGTCAGGTTAAGTTAAATTAAGTTAAGATTTTTCTACACCAATCCTAAAGAAATCCCGGAGTAGCAAGATATGAGTCCGCTGAGGAAAGGCGAAGAGCCTTACTTGAAAGCCAAGGGTGAATTGGCGACTCCACGGCTTGTCCTAATATTCCAAGGCGATGGTGACCTTTTACTAGGCTGAATAAAAAAAAACATTTCTCAGCAGGATGTTCTTCTTGCTTAGAACAATACTTAACAATCTTCATGCACAATATTAAATGTATCATTGTCATTTATTATATTGCCACTGACTTACCATTGACTTTTACCCTTAGTTAACAGCTATATAATTTTAGGCATTAGGCATGCTTTTAGGCATTATGTACCACTATATAGCCTAGCCTTAAAATAAAATCTATATGTATTTCCCAGAAGAGTGTACTAGGTACAATGAGCATAAATTCAGACTACCAGCTACCTACTAGGAATTTTAAATTGGAGAAACCCGATAATGTCTTGCTTTCTTTCCAATACAATTTTTGCCTTTTTCGCCATTTGATAAAGATGAACATTAGCCGAGCTTTAAAAACAAACATTAAAATTGAAAATCGAATTGTAAATCATCCAATAACCGCTACTAGAAGAGATATATCTCGGAAGACGTCTATTCATATCGCAACAGAGCATAAAATCTTTATGAAACAAAACGTATCCTGGCGTTTAGATGCGCGAGCGCCGTTGATTTATTGCCGTTCTAAATACGAACGCGCTAATGGAAGACGCGAGCGAGCGGCGCCCGCGCATCTGATTGACGCGAGAGTTACCAGCATTGTAAAGTTTAACGCGCTTTACGGGAATACTGTGTAAGACAAAAATATAACTAATGACACCTTTTACAATCACAATATTTAACGAAATGAAATTAAATACATTCTCCGACCCGACTCCGCCGACGGTGGTATGGCGCAGTCGGTCTAATCTAAACACAGGTAAATGGCTAAGCGGTGCGAGATGTTGTTCTCTGCTATTCCCAACCCGCATGCCCAGCGTGAAGATTATAGGCATAGCCCCTTAGGGGAGGCTTGTGTCCAGCAGTGGACTGCAATAGGCTGATGATGATGATGACATAAAAAGGAATAAGAAAAATTTGAACAAGTGAAATTCAATGTTATGGGTTTTTTAATGTAAGTACTTTTACCATTTATTACACAATAATTTGTATAATTATCAAGGCTTTAAAACATCCCTGTACGAAAGAAACAAAAATCAACTAAAATTCGGGTAATTTGTGATGCACACGCTGGCAACACTGACACGTCGGCTCGTCTACAAAAATTTATAGTGCGTTTAAAATGTTTTCGTTCTTAATTTCAGTTAGATAAACGGGCGCGGTGCGTTTCGGCGCCTTTAATGAAGTGAAATATTCACTCGCATCGCGCGCTACATGTCCCTTTGATATTACGCTCGTCAAGTCCAAACACGCCTGAGCTCTGACACTGCGTTTAATGCTTTGGGTCCTTGAATAGTTGGTTTGGCGTACCTATTTGTTTGAGGTTTAGTAAAAAAAACCATTGGAGAAGACAATTATCATTGTTTCTAAAATTAGATGTCTAATGTCATATCATTACGTCAGGTCTCTTATGGAGTAGCCAGTGAGTACCGCATGCCAAAATTCCAAATATAGAGACAGCTATTGGCTAATAACAATTATTATTAAAACATACGGTAATAAAATTTTTTTGCTCAGTTAGTCTTATAACTAATAATGTAATAAATAGCAGTCGCGTAGTTTATGGGTTCGATTTTTACCCAGGACAATAAATGTTACAATGACAACCAAGATTTTTAATCCGTGTTTGTGTACTTACTCAGTTATCTACACAATTATATCAAACTATTCGGATCGTATGTATGAAATTTATCAGCTGTCAAATTACCGTAGTATGTATAAATGTAAGTTCTGTTTAATTTGAGATGCGACGGGCTTTAACCGTTCTCATTCTGAGAACAGACCCGTGCTCAACTGTTTACGTGATGTTGGTGATGATGACGAAGATGATGAACACAAACACTGCATAACAACCAATCCGAATATGTCTTAGCCCAGATCGGGTAGGTCAGGGTAAGTTGGTCACACGCTGTAAAATGTCGCGGCATGTTAAGTGCGTGAGATATGTTAATTTTCGAGCGTCTAAATTTATATTAATGCATCGGAAGGAAAATCGACGGATGAACAGTTTTTTTTAAATGTGTTGGACAGCGTAGTGTTTTAACTACATTTACTTTAACACATTTCACGATTGTGATCATAGATTTACATGGCTGTCATCATAGATTTAAATGTAGGCAACTGTGTATTCTGATAACAGTACGTAGTTAGATTGTTTTGAGTATGTATTAGGTTTTATGTGAGTCTTCAAAAAATAACCGAGTAAAAAGAAACTAACTAAAATAAAGCAATTCAATTAACCAGACTGAACAATAACAAGTCCTTGAGCGAAAACAATAAATAAAAAACATCAGTCATACGGCTGACAATCGACTTTATCCCATTCAAACAATAATCGAGTCGGACAATCGCGAACAGTCGAACAGAGCGCGGCGCTCGACGCGATAATAGTTACGTCGCTAAGTAGTCGGGACAAGCGTGAGCCGCGCACACGTGGGGGTGAACACCCCAGTGGACGCAACCGGGACCGACATATCCGAGAGAGCACATGTCAGAGTGAGAGAGTAGATGTGCTCGAGAGTCGAGTTGCAGCGACAGATTGGCGCGCACATGTCCAAGTGCGTTGTGCTTTTTGCAACTCTACGCTAGTGATGTACTGTCACGTTGGAATTGTTGACAAAGTGCAATATTTTTTTTAATGCATATGAACTAATAATTAAAATTAGAATAGAGTTGAATGACGAAATTAAGATATACATATTATAGAACAAGTAAAAAAAGAGAACTACTTACCCTTAGGAAGATTAAATAATGTAACCACCTTACGCAGAATGGCTGCAGTTGACCATCAATAAACCAGGAAAAAAATGAAACTCAGCAACAATACAGTTATGCCATAGAAATCCTACAATCGTTCTCATCGTCAATTCTTTCAAAATTCCAACGTTAGATATGTGTCTACTCCCATAATAAAAAGTGTTTCAGACCATAGTCTTATACCACACCGGCCAACTGAACGTGAGTAGTCGTCACATACTTTAGAGAACTATGGAGAATATTAAACAAGTGCAGGGAGAAATCTAATAATAAATAAAAATAAAATAACACTCACTCCACATTCCACAATATGAAAATATTCAAACACATAATATGTAATTATCGACATACGGAACGCAATACGACAACATTAGGCTCTTCCAAGGAGGCCACATGAAAGGGGAGCCGCGGGGCGAATGGCGCGGCACTTGTTTGTGCGATTTAATTTCATTTATCAACGCATTACTTACTCAGAGAGAATTACTTAGCCGGATTACCCGGCTCTCCTCCCGTCCCTCCCCTTTCATATGTAAATATGCCACGTATTTTGAGTTTCGGAGATCGGTCGCACGAAATAAGTATTCGATGCTGGTATAAGCACCACTTTGAAAAGAATTTTTTAAAGAAACGGATAACACTATAACAGTCTGTAGAAGGAATTCTTGTCGAGAAACATCCAGCCCCAGCGAAGCTCAGTGGTATAATTAAAGATTATGTGTTTAAAAAAAATACTCAGTGGTATAATTAAAGATTATACCACTGAGTACTTTTTTAAACACGCAGTAATTTTTTTTAAACTTAACATCTTTATGGCATTTTCAGGAAACTAATGCAGGTGTACTCTAAAATATTTTTTTAATGGATATCATCTTTGTGGCTACAAGAAACGTGGAAAAGTCACATTTTGATATTTATCAGTTATTAAAAATATGTCAACATATTATTTCAAATTACATACATATATCATCACACATACTTACAGTTTCTACATACACATTCTACTGGTCAAATATGAAAATCGATTAGTAAAAAAGGTTTAGTAATGGATCAATATAAATAAAAATATTTTCTATTATTTATTACTTACATACGGATTACGGAACCTCGGGTTTTAACAATTTAACTCACGCACGCCCTGTCTCCCTTTCACAATAGGGTACCGTACCAATGAATTTGTTTGTCTAACATTTGCATATATATTTGCGTTTGTCAGAGTGATATAAATTTGATGTCTCAATGTGCATTTACGGTCACGCCTTGGGGCGGCATCCACCCACTGTGCTTTAGCGATTTTATGGTCAGTTATGGTTTAATGGCACACATAAAAACACGTGTTGACCTTTTTAAACGAGACGCGCTATTTGACTGCCTCTTTGAACGAGATTGCTGATTGAGAGGTCCTGGGTTCAAATCCCGGGTTGAGTATTTTTGGTTTTTACTAACTTAGATTTTCTAGCGGAAATTTCTAGTAATGAACCGGAGACTGGATTTTTTCCGGAGTATGGCCATCAGCTTACCACTTAACTATAGTGGGACGTAAAAGTTACTGCTAAAACATGTAATATACTCCTCTGCCTACCTCTTCGAAGATTACAGGCGTGATTTATATGTAACGCTACTTGACAAAAGGAATAATAAATGTACGTACGACAAGTTTGTAAGGATACAGATATTAAGTATTCGGTCTACTCTGCCTGGACCGTAAGGGACATGGCGTAACTGTATAATAATAATAAGTATATGTAATAACAATTCGCTCCAATCTCTACACGCTGTTAATCTAAGCGTCAGTCAAAATCTCTACGCTCAGACGGCGCCCTTGTTAAGCGCCGGTGTTAAGTGCCGTGCGAGACGTCAGGTGGTGTTCGCGCGGATCCAGGGTCGAGTTCCGCACGTGGGAACGTTCACACGTGCAACAAATCAGGGGTGAAATTTTGATGCTTGTGATTTTACACAACACCGCGATGAAAGGTTAGGCTTTTAGAGATACACTTTGAGAGTTCATTTGTTAGTCAATTAATAAGAATTATAACAGAGTTGTTTAGAATTCGGTTTCCAATTAAAAATGTCAAGAGGCCAAATCCAGGATTGAAACATTTTCTTTACAACACTATGTAATTCTTCAAATTCAATACCACTTGTGATGATAAAAGAAAATATCCGGATGAATGCTGCTAATCTTATTCAATATTATGTCTCATAATTTTATTTATAATTCTCCCATCACTCAATTTTTACAGATATCCTAAACTTTATAAGCCTTAATAATCCTGGTCATTACATCTTCTTCGTCACCACATGCATAATTCTCTGATATATCAGAGTTACCCCCTACTTTACCCAATATGCTCGTTATGAAACTTATACTCAAATGTATTGGGAAGTTCATAAAATCAACTGCTTCATTGTATGGACCGTAGCGCAGTGCTCAGTGCTGGGACGCGTCATGTGTCGCCGACGAGAGGCGACGACGCGAGCACAACAGCGCGGCGGGGCGTCGCTAGGAACGCGCGAGGGCGTTATATTTACATTGAAGATTATGATTAATTTAATTTCACTAGTGTAAATAATTTGAAAAATATTCAGAATTATACATAACAGACTACGCGATCCTATGATGTGACGTAGTAGACGTGACCTCTGAAGTAGAGAAAAGACGGAAAACACTGGATTCAGAAAATTAATTATCATTTTTATTAAGCTCTCTCTTATCGTTCGACCATAGTATGAACATGAGAAGGTTTAAAAGTTTACTACTATCTATAATGCCTTGTGCTACCATTTGCAGTTGCGAGATACACTCGAGCCCAGCAGTGGGACGTAAGAACATTCTGTTTAGCATTGCGAAACCGAATTATTTGACTATCAATATAATTATTGACAAACAACGCGACCCCAGTCTCCTCTCTCACCTTATTCAAGATATTTCGCGATAAACACAATCATAATTGTAACTTGTATAAATAACTAATAAGATACCAGGCACCAGTCCAGCTGTGGCCAAAACTCGACTGTATTTAAGCAATCTTTAAACTTAAACGTTATTGAGGTTCCTATGCAAAGTAGGTATATATCATAATAAAACTGTATTCTGAGCTATAAACAATAAACGTTTAATTTTATTTAATGTGCTTTTTATTTTACATTTATTTTATGTTATTTCATTATAGTTTATTTTATTTATTTGTAACACATTATATAAATATTTTAGCACTGGGCACTCCGCTACATAAACCGTAAATCTGTCAGATTTGGCACTGTCCAGTGTGCGAGTTATTCTTAAAAAACGGGTACTACAATTTCTCTTCGCGCATTAATAAAATAATACATATTACAAGCGGATACGCGACGCGGCAGAGCGGTAAATTGACCACAGTCTATTAAATAACAAAAAAGAATTATGCCCACTACTTTATAATCAGGGCATGGACAACCCTAACGTCTCCATCGGCGCCCCGCAGGGCTGCCCGCTGCGCTATTGTGTTATTTTATTATGACTTCAATGCCACTACTTAACGACGAACTTCCGCACAGAGTGGTCCGCAGATCAATTTAATGAAGGATAATATAAATATTATTGTTCTATGTATTGATATAAACATTCGGCCGAAAGATACTAGAAAGAACTTTAAAAAAAGATCCCTACTACTTTTAAGCTGTGCATATTCTGTTCCACCCATAGATACTGATAGAGAATGCTATAAATGTTTGATTCACCTTTTATTCAGTTTCTCTATATTATGTTGTGCGAACGTAACATACGTAAATCCGTCCAAAACGTCATTTACAATTTATCATTATATTGTCTGTATTCGTTTACCCGAGATTGGAATCCAGAACGGTCTATCAAATAAATCATAATAGTAAACGTGATGGCAAATAAGAATAATGAACTAAGACATTGAATCGAATCAGACAGAATACCTTTGGAATAAACATTAAAGAAATACGAGTAATGTAGTAATTTCCCAAGCAAATACATTTTCGATCTCAACACTGTATTGATTTTTCTACACACACCTCAAAGCACTATCCAACACACACACACTTACATACATACGTATGTATGTATGTATGTACCCATGTATACATTCATATACATAAACATGTGAATATACTTAGTCGTGCGTACTCAACATTGCGCGACTCCGCGTACAGCACTCGGGAGAGCAGTTTGGGCAGAGGCAACTCAACGCGATATATATGTTTTACGTGGGTAGGTACGACCGCTCCTTGTCCTCGTTGGGGATTACAAAATTATTATTATATTTTCACGTCAGGCTCTTAAGGGGGCCATGTAAAAGGGTAAATCAGCGTTTATGAAGAGGGTAAAGAACGTAGAAGGAGCGCGGTAAGGCCGTTTAGGGATTACATTAATTTTAAGTTATATTGACACACGTACATGTCTACGTATAACGGCTATTTCGCATAAACTTTTGCACATAATAAAGATTTCCACTAGGCACTGTTCTGTCTCTTCTCGTCTGTTCTTCTAGCTGTTAGTTTCACCAATGTCATAAGGTCATAACGTTTATAAACCTTGCCGTATTATTGCCATCCGTTCCATCGCTGCACACGGGCCTGCTCCCAGAAGAAGAGTAAAATCATACTGAATTAGATAAGCATCGCGCGCACATTGGAACTCGCCTTCGATCACGTTACGGAGCACTCTAAGATATCATTGTGTTTTATTTCAGTGTGGATTTCATTATGATAATTATCTTTACTGTTACAGCGAGTAAAATTTGATGTATGAAAAGTTATGCTATCATATACTACACAAAATTAAATAACCATTCAGAACACCACAAACAGACATGTCAGGGAGGGGGTCACGGGCCGCGCGGTGCCTCATCGGGGAATCGAACCGGCACCCAGGGGGATACATGGATACGTCGCGACACGCGACCCGTGGTTCACATGTGACAGTTTCGATGTGAAAAACTCCGCTCGGGTTCTATAGACAATTATTTAGGGTTGGATTCCTAAAACCAATACTCGTAAATACCTTGGGACACTTTCTCACACGGACATGTGATCCCAAAGCAGGCTCAAAGAGGCTCTGCGTTATGGTTACCACGTTAAAAGACGGTTCATAAACTATACCTAGGCATTATTATGTATATATTATACTTATGTAGAGTTTGTAGCACTCAGTCATAGAACAAGTATTTAGGGTCATCACACAAATAAATAAATATTATATATATAAATAAATTGTCTTGAATGGGAGTCAAACCCACGAGCCGCGGCTCACCAGTGAGGTTCACCAACCACTACACCAAAACACCATTCCTATAAACTACTACACGTATACTTAAACTTCTACGGGATAGGATATTCGACGTCAACTGAAAACACCTAGTGGAATCCTAAAAAGACTTCTTTTTGAATTCTTATTTACGGTATATTTTATCAAACATGGCGCACACTTACCCAGAATGCATAAAATATACATATCGAGAAACATACATACATAATAATAAACATACAGATATAAATTGTTACGGGTATCTACCAGGCGAGAAAAATAGAGAATTAGTATTTCTACCGACTACAGTCAATTGTGTAACAAAATGTATTGAGACTCCAATTAACTTTAATTAACATATTATGTAAATTGAAGAGGAATATTAAATATCAGCAAATGCTCTTACATTTTATAACAGAATTTGTAACACATACTATTTCAAGCTGTAAGTTTTCCAGAAGAGTAAATAAATGAAATAACATCAAGTCTGTACTTCTTGGAAAGGGTAGGCAGTGGAGTGTGATACACCTCCACGTTTCACCAATTCCATCGCACTGTTTTATATCTTATATGACACACTATAGTAGCGCGTATGGTGCTCATACCGTACAGTGGCACGCTGGCCACGGCGTGCACGGCGTGCACGGCGTGCACGGTGCGCGCGGCGGCGCGCCGAGGGTGAGGCTCGATCGAGCGGCGACAATTACACCTAACGGCATACATGTTATTTTATATTCGTACATTTTATTTTGATTTAATCTCACACCCGATGCGCCCGGCGCGTTGCGCCATATGCCGTGTTATGGGTACAATTTTATACATTACATTAATGTCAATATTGCTTATGAAATTTATTAATACACTAGTATACGTGAAGAGACATTTTTGTAATGTTTTTTTAGGAAATATTTATAATAGAGTACGAAATATTTATAATTTACAGAAGTACAGTTTATAAAGATAGGGTATGCGGAGAGTTAAAACTGTTATGTACCTAATATGTGTAAAAATATCATTAAATTGAACAATCAAGTTAATCAATCAGTCAAATTACCCACTCGGGCAAATGGATAGTTAAAGTGGGTCTCCTGATACTAAAAGTTTTAGGAAACTTCTCTAGGCTTTTCATTGTATTTTCTATGCATAATCTAGGACTTTTGAAACGTAAAGTGAATATGCATTTAATAGACAAGCATACTACACTATAAACCATTATTATCACTTTCCATTGATAGCGCATAAAAAATAAAATTTATGCTACAGCAAGCAACCCAGCCACAGTTTTACGTAGATCGGTTGATGCATACGGACCTTTACGTTTATTACATCGATCCTACAAGTGAGGGGGTGAACAGACGCGCTAAACGTCACCTGCCATTAAATCGGGCGCGCATCATTGAGAAAACACAAATTGAATGTGCTTCTGTGCGTTAAGGGTGGCACCGCCCCTCGCGAGCCGGCTATTGAATAAATATTGTGTCCGACCGGAGCTGGCGTAGTGTCTCAAATGGATTACTTTATGGGACTTAATATATTAATGTCAATTTTTTTACATAGGTACTCCATGTACTCCATGTACTTTGAGTGTACAATACGAAACATTCGCATTTTTAGAGGTGTCTGGCGTTCCACTTCATACACAGGCTTTCCGTAATCGGTTCCACTCAGTGCCTTCCTCGAGTCCTGTGAGTCAAATTAATTGCCACTCGGATCATCAGACCATCGAGAAAATCGGATTAATTTAAAATAGATAGACAAATGCTTTAAAAATTTACATCGACCGAGCACATGCGAAAAGAAAACATGCATGATATGCACTCACATACACAGGGGGTGGCCACTCAAATCATCCCCGTGCAAAAAACACGCACTGTACGTATCCGCAGATGCGTGAAGTCGACTCTAGTGAAAAACAAATATTGGCACAACAAGTAATCATCGTGCTGGGCGCGTTTTTAATAAATTAAAAAACGTCCTCGTTTAAATTTGACGCTGCGGAGCGTGCGTGCCCAGTGCGAGCAGGCGCTGGGGCGAGCGGGTCGCGAGTCCGCTTCCGCTCAGAACATGGACAGAGACCACAGGTTCGTTTGACTAAAATTAACGATACACATATAGAAAGAAACATATATTTTTATTCATGGAACTTAATATGGTTTTTTGAATTACGGTTTGCTCGTTTATACATTATACATTATGACGACTAAATATATATGTATTGTCGATTTAAGATCAGGTTTAGACGAGGAACTTCTCCGAGAACGAGCACTACAGTACTAATTAATGAAAATCAGGAAATTAGAAACATTTCACATTTTTTTTCTTACATAAAATTATCGCCCCGCCCTTTCTTAAGTAAACCCGTTGAAAACTACAACCTATGTTAATTATGCGATCAATAACGAATAACGGGGCCTGTTGATGTCAGTCTGACGTACTGGACCAGTAGTTACTGAGTGATGCTTCTGCTAATGCTGAGCCTGACGCTATATCTACATACAATTTTCATCCAATATCAATATTTGACTGATGCTCACGAGATATAAATGTTATAATCTCAGCGAGTCTCGCCAATCGCAGCAACTGACGACCTACAGTCGCGCCAGGCTCACGGCGGGACAACTGGTCCCCGGATGCCCGATATTTAAATAGATTGGTGGGCGTGGCGCGCGCGGACGACATGCCGTCTAATTACGAACCGGGACTCGTTGGCTTCTCGATGCCGTAATGAGCGCGGCCGAGGGCCCGCGGTGACTTTGTCGCGCGGCAGACGACAAACACGACGAAGAGCTGCCGAGATTGTGGCATTCAGCTCATACACGGTATTAAATTACAATTGCTAAATTAACATCTTTTATTAAACGCTGAGAATAATACCTTTGTTTACCTACTCGTGCGATAGTGTGTGCCAGCGAGAACTAACATAAGTTTGCTTCAAGCTACTGGCGGGTCAGTAAAGAGTTCATTTAAGCAACACGTCTGTGAAATAACAATAAAATAAGAGTAGACACAGACAACGCTACAATGTACTACTGGTTCCTCTGCCACATCTGTTGCTACAGTCACCACAGTGTAACTATTGTTATTATAGCGATTTCACTACACTACACTAACGGCGACTCTCTCAGTCCGCGGAAGTTCATACCACGTCCGTGACCAATCTATACTAGCAGGAATAATAACTAGTACACTCATTACAACATATATATAATAACGTGACTAATGTTAAACTAACCATTAAACTCCTGCAGACACCTTATCAATCGACACTAAGAGTCCACGTTGCTACTGTCCAATTATAATAGTCCTATTCGATACGACTTCACATCTATGGGCGAAGCGGCCGCTTATGCTGGCAACTGTTTCGTTACTCTCTGGACATAAAAACGAAACAATTTTCACGCGAACTTAAGAGCCTGTATCATCAAATTATACCACACAATTGTTGCAACTTATGTTCGAACGATACCCCCATCAATAATCGAACCCCCACCTTACCTATCCAATTAAGCACTCGAGCTGAGATTGAAAGTCACAAGTGCCGTTCCGATTCCTATTGGCGAGGAAACCGTGAAATGTCTCGAGTGGCAAACGGATCGAGTGTTTAATTCGATTCCTATTACAAATGGCCATCGATCACCAAGTGGCCTTTTGCCACTCTTCGCTCGAAGCTATTGTTATGTGCTCTAACGATGGCTCGTATACCATTATAGAAACATTGCTGTGGGTATTCGTTGACTCTGTCAATATAACTTAGTATAAACCGATAACACGACGGCAGATGCGGAACTGTTACTAACATTGGTTTAGTTAGCACACGTTATTATGAATACAGCTAGTATCTGTCCTATTCAGGGCTGGTCATTGACGTGATGCTGCTTCCGAGGAGTGAACAAATCGCCTCTAGTGCACGCGGAGGCCGACACGTCACAGCTAGGGTTGCCAACCGTACTCTAAAATAGAGTATCGTACTCTATATCGTGTAGGCGTACTCTATAATCTATAAC
>DWTO01001460.1:0-16208 GCA_018244755.1 Jemadia pseudognetus
GAGCTATCTCTCGACGTGGCATCAAGTGATTAGACGAGAACTATTCGCACGGTAGCCGATGCGTATAATCTGTAGCACCCCGCATGCGATGCCATGCATGCTACTCCATCTGTGCCGGTACCCATGCACGGCAAACCTTATTTACGTTTCCGCATACACGACATGCCGTATGCGAGAAGCATGAGCATGAATTGCCACACATCCATATCGAAGGACACACGCGAACCAAGAGCCGCACGATTGACGTCGTAGTTCCAAACGTGTGATTTCACTATTTCGTACGTTGCAACAATATTCTATTATTAATCTATCGCACAATATAAATTTAATCTATAACGATCAACTATTAGAATACAAAGTTGGCTTTTTGTGATCTTAAATCACTGATTTAAGTTCGTATCACCACTATCCCACATTTAATACCACTAGTATATTTCCACGTTGTGTCCCATTGATACGGGCCATTTTCTTTGCGCAGAAGACAGGGTATGCTCATGCTTGTCTCATATGGGTATGGCTATAAGGCATGCCATGCATGCGTCGCGGCACGCATGCGGCGTCACGCACGCGGCGTCACGCACGCCGCGCGCCATCGCGGGCCCGCTATACTATCAACCGATCTACCTCTGCTCTTTCGACGGACGCGGGCGGCTCCCCGCCGCGGCCGCCTGCCGCCCTCTCGCTCGCACCGGCGCGGCGCCTCGCGCTGTCTCGCTCCTCCGCCGCCCGCGTCGCGTCCGAAACTCTTGTAACATGCGTACAATATATTACCTCATTGATGCATATTATATAAACAATATCTACCTCAGAATTTGATCTTAGATTTTATAAGGTTTTGAAAATTGTGCGATTATTGTTACTTAAATTTAATTATCGCGCGTGACTCCGCGGTTGGTCGGTGTCGCCTTCGTATCTGGTACCCTGTTCAGAACGTTCTGTACCTAATCGTCGCACCCTCGTCGCGTTTTCGTACCTTATTTGACTGTGAATTGAAGTTACCATTGTGGACGTGTTTTTTATTATTATTTGTTCGTTTCCGTAGCTCTCGGAGTGTGACGTAGCTCGTATCGTATCGATCACCTCGGCTGGGGACGTACAGATGACGGTGAGACTGACGGTCGTAGGCTTAGTGTGTAAATAATAGGAGAGCATTGCGATATCGCCGTGGCCTCGGTCCATACACTTGCGACGGAACATTGTGGCAAGCGACCGTTCCACTCTTATATTACATAACAATACTAGTATATAAATATATATTATCTGTACCTCCAATAGACTGCAACTGTGTTTCTTTTTATAATTTAATCCATCTGTGATACAATAGAGCACGCACGTACCTTGCACGGACACGTATTGCCACATTGTCCTGTCGACGTTGTCGTCGGGCGGGACAGCGGAGCGGGACTAATAGCAGTGTTTCATTTTATTATTATTATTTTATTTAATTTTATTATGTCCGTCTGTACATTAAAATGCGAACGGTTTCAGTTTGTACAAAGTACAATTCGCCCTAGATATACATAAGTAGTTAGATGGGTCACGTGTGTTCGTGCGCGTACGGACGTACGTACGTACGGACGGACGCGTGAGTGTACGTACCGTCGCCCGCTCGGGTGTTACTATTGAGACCAAATAATATATGTTACTACGCGATGGTGTCGATTTTAACATTCCGTTACGATGTTGTAATCATTGCTTTTTAGTTTATTATTATTATTATTTCTGTTCTCTTTATGTTCTCCTTTTGTTCTCTTCTGTTCACCATTTACCCTTTGTACCTAGTCATTTCGTTGGAGATTTAAAGAGTAAATATGTATATTTTAACGTCGATCGCGGCTCCGTGCGGCGCCCTGCGCGCCGCTAGTTTCCTTTTAAGTTATGTACGAAACTCTTAAGTTATATACAAGCTCGAAGCAAACGGGACTGTGCCAAATATCCTCAATTTTAATTCACCATAATTATTATTTATGTCGACGTTTTATTTTATGTCCCTGTACGTTAAGTGTGAATGTGGCGACTGAGTGTTTCATTCCTGATATTTAGGAGTGAGTTGCATTCATGTTTAACATAATATTTATATTTTTAGGATACACTGAATTATATTTTTTATTAAGGTGATGCTTTATGAAGGCTCAGTGATTTTCGTTTGTAATGTTAAACTAGGTTCCGTTACATTATTGTCGCATACTTCTGTGTCAGTGTAACGTCGCGTCCTCGACAGATGTGTTGGCGCGCGATGTGACGTCAATCCCTTATGTGTCAGTATAGTTAAGTTTAGAGTATATGGAAGGGTAACAGTAACAAAGATTTAAGGGTAAACAAAAAAAAAAAATTAATACCTATTTCGAAGCTACACTTTGACCTTTTTAACAAATACTATTACAATTATGATTACAATATTTATTTATGTTCTCCACAACTTTTAGAAGCTATTTTATACAAATCTGTACATTTATTTTTTACGTTGTACTAAACACTATATCCTACTGTAAATAAGCGAATATTTTTTACTTCTTATACAATAATAACTATTTTTCTGTACTACGTCACTTATACCTTTAATACAATGTTACTATATAGATTATGTACGTCACTTTAATAAAGCACATAACGGTCACCCTCATTTACGATTAAGTTACATCCAGGATTTAATCGGGTATATAATCTCGTTTTACGAACAATTCACAAAAATATATGATGGAAGAGTTTTACGTGTTCTCGGATGGACAAAGACATTTTGTGTCGAAGCAGATAAAATTTTGAATTTCGAACACGCTGCACATTGCACGCGCGATGAAACGGTCAAAATCTATTCGATTTTCAAACGTTTGATTTTTTTTACTATTATAGGGATCTGAAATGTTTTCAGCCAGTTTTCTTTCATTTATTCGATAGTCATCACAATCTGTTTTATGCAATATTGAACAGTTTATTTTGCTGTTTTTTTATGTAAGTTGGCTTTTTGAACAATGCAGCCTCTATTCAAAAATCGTTTGGTTTTGAGAAAAGAGCTCCGACATAGTTAAATATTTATGATACTTTCGGAAATATCTAAAAATATTATGATTCAAGTTTTGAAGTGCGTTGGATTACAGCATCACAGAAGATTGGAATGTGTAAAACAATATTGTTATTTAATTTTTTTTAGTTTTGTACTTTGTCACACAGCTTTTAAGTTTTTTAAATTGATACGGTGGATTTAGTTAGTATTTGGGTTAGTTTTCCAACTAGAAGACAAAAGTTACCGCAACCTCAGATAGTTCTAGAGTTTAGGGTAATGTTGCCATAATTTCATTAAATTTTTTGTATAACACTGAGATGGACCATACTATGATCATTATTTTTATCATGGCAACCGTGGATGGCAGTGTCTTGGTATGTTTCGCTTTAATAATTGCAACACTGCTTCATTCGACATTCAATTTCAATATTGCTAATGGCTGCGTGATTTCTCTAGTTGGAAATATGGTCTGGGTTGCCTTTCGTTAATGTTGAATCTACCAACTTTAAAAAAACAATTGTATTATAATAAAAATACTCCTCTTCATTCGGACATACTTGTTTTAGGCGTATTTTTAAGACGACGTTTCGCTATTTCGTTTTAAAATTGTTAACGATTATTTTTTTTTATTATATTCAAAAATTAATTAGAGAGAGGGGGAGAAGTAAAAGTTAAATAACTATTGTTCTGTTTTTATTTGTCTTTTCGTTTTTTCTTATGAATTTTGAATTCATAGTTGTGATTGCTTTTTGACATGTAATGTTTTTTGTGATACCTAAAAGAGAATTGCATTAATGCATCAAGTTTTTAAGCTTTCTTTTTTTATAATTCAAAATTGTTTATTATTACTATAATTTGTTTTCAATTCGATCGAGGGGCTTCAGGCGGTTGACACTAAGGGATCGCACACAATGTACAATATTCTTTGTATATCGCCAAGGTACAAAGCGATTGGTATACGATGTCGAGCATCGATTTTGTTGGAAGCGATTATTTATCGGTGTGTCGATCAATCGATACCATCTCGTTACTGGACCGTGCAGCCAACGGTATACCTACTAACATTCGGTGTAACACACGTCTAAGTTAAGTTATCGCTGTTATGTGTAATGTAAGCGGACGAGCGCCGGAGTGGCGCTGCTCGATAGATTAAATGTTGTATCGATGTGATAAGTCGTTTACACGCGGTCGATGTGTCCCCTTGCACTCGGCTCGATCTCCCTCGCTGTGTGAATTACTGTTTGTTAGTAAGCTAAGGTTTGTCTAGTAGTCGGGTGTGTGGCTAGAGCGGCTAAGGTGTGCTTAGGTGTGCGAGTTTAATTGGAACTATTGCAATTATAAAATTCTTCTTTTGTGTTTTTTTTTAAATTTTATCGCGAGGACCGGAAGTCTTTGCACCCGTTCTCCTATCTGACAGCTGTCAGTTCGCTAGCTGTCAGTGATGTACGTCACTGGGGGTTGACATAAATTATTAATGTAATAATAATATCGTACGATCAGTTTTGTTTTCGGTGTGAATTCACCAATTGCAGTAACATTCACCAATACCTCTGAAAGACTTTCGGTCCTTTTTTTCAAAAATATTTTCTTTTGGCTACAAACATTTTTATCATCGCTTTTGTCATTGGCAATATAATGATTATTTCACTCATTCCTAAATGCCGAGCCATCTGATATGGCTCAAAGTGCGTTTCCTCGTAATGTCTGCGTGTTCTCGATTGTTCTTCACTTTGGCTCCATTTCGGATTCGTTCGTCGTTTAAGTTGTGTCTAGTTTAATTTGATGCTCTTTTATTTTTTTGTTTTTTTTTTTATTTTAGTTACATTGTAAATAAATCGCGAAGTGTCGTGATGGTAAAGCCAAAGATTGTTACGGGTATGGTGACCCTCTGCCGTCACAGGGAGTGCGGTGTGGTCTATTCGGTCGCACAGAGAGAATCATAATCGCTGGTCGACTCACTATCCACACTTTACGCACTGAATACACTTCACGGCACCCCCATTCATAGTATGTAAGTTAATCTACCTCGAGAAAATATAATTTAGATATGTCGTAAGCTTTTAAATAGATTTTTATATGGAGAAATACATAATGTAACGTAGCAGGTAAGGGAGAAGAGAGAAAAAAAAAATTGAGTACAAATCTACTACCTCAGGATTCAAATTTGGTAATGCGTCGTCCTAAGATCGTTTGAAGTGAACGATTCTGTGAAATGATTTTAACGGGAAGCTCATGGGTCATATTATATTTATTTGCTTACTGTTACAAAATCTACAGTTCTCTTTCTATAAATGTTACATGTATTCGTTGCAAAACATTATCAAATACCTAAGCAGCTGTTTAATCACAAGAGAATCTGGGGACACGAAAGTGTCTCCGCCAAGTTCGATAGTGGAAACTGCCGTACATCCTCTACATTTATTTATAATTCCCGTTAGAATCAATGGTGGATACAAAATGTTGGGACTGAGCGTTTTGCGGAACAATGGAATGTAATATTGAGGGGAAATTGTATTTATAAACGTTTAGCGTTCGGTTTAAAGGTGACACACACATATATACATGTATATATGTACATGTGTTTATATATACATGTATATATGTATATATATATACATATATATTTCATTGTAATTGAATCTCTGCGTGGTAGTTAGGGGCCGTCAGCTCGTGAACTGCGCTCGAAGGTTGGCGCGCGGGATTTCGCGATTTGACGTTAGGTAGTTTTGAGAGTGTCCGTGCCGAAGGTCATTCCGCCGTGGTCCATGGCGTCCACCGCCGGCCCGAGAGCCCAGTTGACGGCGACAATATAAGTACGTAAGTGTTAATTAGGCTAGTTTTTAATAATCTCATTGATGTTCTACCTCATTGTAACACAACGCGTGTTGGGAGATCGACCGAGTATAGCATTCAGCGTAATCTAATTGTACCTTTCTTCACTCCCCGGAGTATAAAACAATTTTAAAAAAGTAATTTTTATTCTTAATATTTTTCCCCAGTTACTTTTTTTGTGTTGCATAGATGTTACTATGTTTTAAGGAGATGATTAATGAAGAATTATTGTTTGTTAGGTTTCTGCAAATTAAAAAATGTAAAATTTTTTGTTTTTTGTTTTTTTTTTGTTTTCGCTTTTCTGTGCCCTCGGTTCGTTGTTATGTTACGTTTATCTCGACAAGATACACCCGTCCATCGTGTTTAAACTTTATTGTAATTTTAAGTACATTATTTAAGGAATTGACATTCAATATTAATAATACAGTAGCGCGCATCGGACAAGTACGTTTTTTAAGTATTCATTCGGTGTTTTTAAATACTTTGAGAAGCACTGGCGTCGGGACGCGAGCGCGTCGCAGCGACTCAACTCTACGAATTTTATGAATATATTAAATTAACAACGTAATGTTCTCTCGCATTTAATGTTATCTAAGTGTAAATTAAATTGTAATGTTACGCTCATTTACTGATCACTAGAATAGTTCACCATTACTAGACGTTTACGGTTAGAACATGGTAACATGTTTCGGTGTCGGCACGATTATTAGCTACTACAATCGTTATTGCAGCAATGCGATCATCTCGAACATACGAAACGAAACGCCTGACAAAAACATTACAGCAATACGCGAACGTGCACCAATTGTATGAAATTGAGAAACGCCTGACAAAAATATTACTGCAACACGCAAAAACGCGTAACTTCTCGTGGGAATTCTAGTTCGATTCTTTGGCTCAAATTATACTTGCCAGGATTAGGTAGATAATTTGAAATTTATTCTGATTTACTACAAATTATACCATATTTCAAAAATATCATACAGACTTGTCAATCCGATTGTTAACGAATGAAGAAAACGGACGTGGATTTATCTATTAACTTGCAACATTTTAGCACGACTGTGTCAATATTGTCTATTGTAAAAATATCTTTGAATTTCTTCTCAGTATTTGAATATAAAAACAATGAATAGGTATAATAGAAATGATAATACTTTCGAACATAATGATGTCACCGTATATTTTGAACCTCGCCTGAAATATATATTTTAATAATAACATTAATTAGGATAATGTAGCTGTGTAGAAATTATTGACGGCTCTTATTTGTAATCTTATTTGTAATAATTATTATATTAAGACAATCACGATGTTTTCGAGATATTATGTACGTATATGTAGGGTTAGTTGATTATTTATCTACTCATCTAAGTAATATAAAATATATTATAATTATAATCAGTTACACAAACAATAGCATAAATTTGATAACGAAATAATATAATTATAAAATTTTTGTTATATGTAAAGTGAAGTGTGGATAATGTAATTTTATGTATATATTCCACCGCAAATTTACGATGCACCTTTCTAGCTACCCATATTTTATAAGAACTATTTATTCCGTAGCAAATAATGTTGTCAATAATTTAAATACAGTTGTCGATTACATTTCTCGTTGTAAGAATAGTTCTTGTCAGGCTGCTTCGAACGAATTTCCGAATCACAACAATATCTGTATATAAATACAACAACGTCAAAATTTCACGTAATTTATAAAAAATTTATTATTAAGATAAATTTAAAATTGTCTCGTTACGTTCGAAGGGTGTTTCGGTGTCATTTTAACAAGTTCTTGGTGTCGGTTCTCGTGAGTGTATCTCCAATAATATCTATTGTTATAAATAAATTGTATTCATAGCTTTTAACAAAGGAGCACTGTATTACGTCTACAAGAACTAAAGTACAAAATCAAGTGTTGAAGTTACTGTCAGTACAAATTTAATTAAAGAGGATTATAATGTGGGATTGTATGTAAATGTTGCCAAAATCGTATTTTTTGAGCACCAATAGTCTTTATTTACGATGGTACCTTGAGGTGAGTACAAAATTGTGTGAGAAAAAAAATGTATCTAATATTATAAAGCTTATGTACGGCAGCCCGCTTAGATGGATCGGATGTTGTGAAATAATATTATATTAAATTAGTTTGGTGTATATTTGATGTGTTCTATTGGTTTAATGTTGAGGCTGCTCGCTAAAAGTGTGAAAATATAAGAGTAATAGATTACACAGAGTTTGTTTCTTACTGCCAGCAACTAGTTCCGTAAATATTGCATTGCTATTATTTTCTGTAAGGCTCTGTAAGGATACCATAAATTTACCAATGTGTCTGGGCGTATTATACTTGTAATTTCACATGACCTGCGAAGCCTAATTAGTGTGTTAGACCTTGGTTCGTTTTGTGAGATAATTGATTGGTTCGATTCTACAGCAAGGATAACTAAAGGTGCACGTCGTTCGGCCGGTATCTGGAACTCTGAACAATGTTAAAAGTTACCGAATTGTATTGATCCACGGCCGCGATGCTATAGTACTACCTCGGCATACCCATACGGCGTCACTGGCGAGTCTAGCTCGGTTCACTCTCAAGTTCTTCCGCGTTCCGGAAACCGGTCCCGGGGATGGCGTAGAACGATAAAATACGTGAGAAATAAGAGCGACTGTAAGAATGTAATGTAAACCACCATGGTTGTAAAACTAAGTAGGATTTTGTACGTAGCTAACTAATGTTGCTTAGTAAGGGTGTAATCGGTCGTCGGGTGGTATTTGTCTGTAAATGGGAAAGTGATTGTCTGTGATTTTTTTAAGCGACTTTTTTATATATATGGAAAAGTAAAATATAAATTCCTTAACAGTAAGAATAGCACTACTTGTGATTTTACATTAGATATTTTATTAGTTGACTTCATTTTTTGTACTATATATGGATTAGGATAAAGTAGTGGGCGGTGTAGTGAGTGAGTGACGCGGGTTGAATGTACATAAAGGATAATATACATAATGTACAAAAAAAAATTGGCATACGACAAGTTTGTGTAACCTGTTTGGCAAATGGTATGACCACTGCGCTTTGTGTTAGTGCCGAGTCGCGGGTACTCCGATAACCGGCCCGGAATTCAAATTTCGAAGGCTCCATACGAATTTACTACGTGAGGGATGCGCGGCTCGTTAACTTTAGCAAATTGATTTTTTATTTGATATGGAAACATTGATAATTTACCCTCGTTCTAGCGAATTTTTTAGCGTGGTAACATTTGGCGATTGTTTTCGTTAGTTTAATGAGATTAAATTAAATGTAGTGGATAAATGTTATGTTCGCTTCGGATGAGAGCAACATTATCTATCTTGATAAGTTGGTGTAGAGACTGGGGGGTGGCCGGAGAGGGCTTAGCGCCAATCCTCAGGGCCAAGAACCTCGGTCGTTATTTGAATGTTCAGTGTTTTAGTACATATTTCGTTCACAACTAAATCTAGTTTGAATACACGTGCTGTAAATTGTACCCTAATTCTATGGCAATCTTGACATGACGGAAAACATTTTTATATGTATTCTTCGTTAGCTATAACAATACAATATAATCGAATCACACAATATAGTATTTAACATAGTCGAACTCTATAAAGATATGTGCACACCGGCTCACTTATGACATATTGAATGTCGCTACTGACAGATGTCACCACTGACAGGTCACCACTGACAGATGTCACAATTGTTTTTTATCTGTGTTGTGTTAAAGTGTAACACAACGATTACGTCAAGTGGCCATAAAACAGCACGTCTGTTCAACATAATTAAGTTAATGTGTGTTAATCTTTGATACAGGTGAATTTCCGTGTGCACTATTATATAAATAAAAAAACCTAGTTCTATAAATAAACTATGAATCCCCTACCATGTACCTACAACTTGAATTAGGTATAGATATTATATGGAAAAAAATTTGTTCCATTGTGGAATTCTTAAATTAATAAAAAAATGTTGCTAAAATAATAATTGTGTTGTTTTATTTCTAAGCCCTGTCTGTACACAGCTAGATTTTGGTATATGCAAATAACACGGAATCGAATCTTGTACCGGCCAAATGTTGACCTTGAATTTTTTACATTGCCTTCATTAGCTCGCGGCGTTGCCTGCACTTCGTTGTCAAGTAGATCATGCACAGTTTGCGTGCAAATAAATAGAAAGCAGTGAACGTCATATGTACTGCCAACGTTATAGAAATTCTTCATTTAATAACTTATAGTTGGTGCTAATTTCAAGGCTTACTCGCGAGGTAGTATCATAAAAGGAATGTATTCCTATCAAGAAATTATTTGAATGTTTCATGGTTCACCATCTACATTAATTCTTTAATCCCGATAAGTATAGATTATTCAGCGTTGGTTCAGACTCAAATTCGAATTGCATTTATTCAAAATTGATATATTTGAACACTTTTTGTACGTCAAAATGCATCTGCATCTTTTAAAATAAGCACTTATTTTAGAATATAAATTAATTTATTGTGGAGTTGGAGTTACATCACACTAAGCATGGTTATCATTGAAATAGTCATTAAATTTGTAATGTTTAAAAAAAAAATTTAAAAAAAAGTATTTTGGTATTTTGCTCTAGAAGCGAATACAGTCCCCAATAAAAGAGTAAGATACCTTACTTAAGCGAAAGCGTCATATGGTCAGGTTATTCTTATTTTTTGTATTACAATTACCTCTACTATTATTTTTTCTTAAAGTTAAATAAGTATTCCTTGGATACGTAATATTTTACATAATATTTTTATAGTATAAATATACAAGCTAGGCACAGTTAAATTATAATGGTTTGGACAGTTTTCGCAGGGACGCCATGGAAGGTTGTAAATACGCGTAGCTCTTATACATAGTATAAGTATACTTATCTTTTGTAGAATAAAAGTTGATTAATATTTTATTTTTGTATGGTAATTGCCCAAGCGGCTGTCGCCGGGCGTAACAACAAAATATTACACCGAACATTTAGGAACATTTTGACAATTCTAATGCGAAATTATTTTAACACGTAACATCACGCCTGCAATGTCCGAAATTATTGTAACAGAAAATTTTTGTATTTAAAATTGAATAGAGAAATATTTGCATAAAAAGGTATAAAAATATTGGCTTTTGTCGCGCTCTTCTATACGCCGTGCTGTATAATAATGTTAAGTCAATAAAAAATACTATGGGCAGGTGAGAATCAGCTGACACTGTTCGCACACGATCAGCTATCTTGTATTTGATCACTCTAGTGTCAAACTTATATCGTCAAAGTGTGTATCCAATGTAATGATTTCATCGAAATACACTGAATAGTTTTCTGCTTCTGATTTTATTACCTTAGTTTAGTCCCACCGTAATGTTTATAACGAAACATGGCATCCGTAATCCTCGAAGAGATAGGCAGAGGAATGTGGTACTCTGGCACGTTTCACCAGTTACGTTTACGTCCCACTATGGAGTAGGTGGTGAGCGTATTGCCATACACCGGACACATTTACAGACACCTCGCCACGATTAGAAAATTTCAATTAGAAAATTCGACAGTGCTCGACCCAGTATATGAACCTACGACTACTCACACTCCCACACCAACATGGTGAAACGCGGAAGTGTTCTAAATTCTTCTGCCTACCTCTTCGGGGATTACGGGCGTGATTTATGTTTTAGATACTAAGTTATAGTCCTTTTACTTATACCGCCGATGATGTTTTTGGTCTAAATATTAAAAAAAATATACAGTCGTCAAAAAATAACTTTTATGACTATGTTTAAAACTAGTAACACTATAAATAAAAAAAAATGTGAAAAAGGTGATTGATTTTATATTAATGTTTTTTTGTGTTACTTAGCGATTACCATATCATTGCAAAATACCGTTAGGAACTTACGAATCTTATATCAAATATTTAAAACGCAAAGCATGGACGGCAGCTGACGCAACGTAGAAATGAAGCTGATGCAATATTTTCGCTAACCGAGTCAGTCTACAAAGCGCTCAACTTAAATGTATCAAACTCTTATCTCTTACACAATACATCTAACAAAGGAGAGCAGATACCCTCTACCCATGAACGTAAATCTAGCTAGTGTATTTAATTAGTCTAGTATCTAACTAAACACATTGTATAAGTGGTAGAGACGTCCTCAGCTACTCTACGTGTCTCTATGATTGATTTGTGTTTGAAATTGGGAATGATCAAAAATTATTTGCAGTAACTTTAATCGCTTTGACTATTTAAAAAGGTAAGGTCTCAATATTAGAATCCCGTATGGTAACTTCGATGTCTTTATTTCTGACTTGTTGGACATTCCTTTTATTGAACCCTTTTTTGCCCTTTATATTACGTGCACAAAAGCAACGGACAAGGTAACTCTAACACCTGTAAACATGTCTAATGACATTTACTTGGATTAAATAACATTTACAAGCTGTCGTATGTAGCTGATTATAACAATAATTGAATGTTTTATTATACTATTGTTGTATCGTCATGTCCGATCGCTTTTGGAGTAGGCAGAGAGTAACGAGTGCCAATTTTATCTACATATATTAAGAGACCGGAAGTGCGTCTTACATTAAAAATAAATAAATCAATGCCCATTTTTATATTATATAACTACATCTAGCCATTTTATTTACACTTAAACATTGAAAGTTCAAAAGTTAAAGAATTATAGTTATAGCTTAACATGTTTCACACAATACGATGAATAACTAATAAATCATGCATATACTGTCGGATAGGAGTCTTTCAGAATTTATATATGTACATTATAATAGTTTTAAGTACGTTGAGTTTTGAGTACCCTTCAGTACGACGATATATGTATATTTATAAATGCCAACTCGTTTGTAATTTGACAGCCATGTGTAATTTCATTTAACAGTTGCTGAATAGTATTGGATACATTCAAAGAACGTTAAGCTATTTAAATTGTTTCTCTACCAGCTGCAAATCTAAGGGTTATCCATGTTTAGAGTTGGTTAACTATTATTCCGCATCTAAGATTTTTTATTTATCTACAGATATTTTTATATTCGAAGAACGTAACGTAACATCACATCTATAACCCTCAAAGAGATAGGCAGAGGAGTGTAGTTGTTTTCACAATCTATTTTTATAAATGCAGAAAATTCAAAGAATGTGACAATATTATGTAATTTATTACAGGCAGTAATTAAATTCATTAAAATAATAATATTTAAATAAACAGATCTAATATGAGAAATGGTTTCTGTAGTTTGCTTCAACAAATTAAATGTCATCTTGTAATATGTCAATAGTGTCTGTACATAATAATAACAACGGAGACAGCTTTAAATTTATAATTATATGTTATATTATACATATATATAAATTATAATGTATGAACCTAACCAAATATAAGTTAAATTAAGTAAATAATTTAAAATGCCGCGAGTAGTTTTAATATTTAAGCTTTGTACACTTTAAATATCTAGGTATATTTAAAATATGTAGAACAATAGATCCAAAGTATAGTTTAAAATTAGAATTATCTGATAAAATTAGATATCCGAATATGTAAATCAAGCACAAATATATAAAATTTTATCCAAGCTTTTGAATAATAAATATTTTGATTACCTTAGAAAGCACACAGGTGCAACAGTAATTATGAAACATTTTTTATACGTAGAAATATATCTCACTTTTTATTGCTCATAAAACAATCCTACGTATGCAATGAGGAGTTTATTAACTTTCAATAGGTATATAAATAAAAAAAAAAATTTCAAAATAAATTCATATCATCTTGCGTAACGGTAAGCAGCACTTCAGCGCACTGCGATCAACACAGTGGACGGGCTCCGACCCATTTTCAAGTTCATCAAGTGACCGCTACCGCGGAGTTTGAACGGGCTACTGGAGGAGTATATAAACTCGTTACATCGGCACCAGGCATCATTCAGCGATTATCACAACCACAGCAATGCAAGCTAAGGTAGGTGTTCTATATTTAAAATCATTTAAATTTCAATAGCTCTATGTAGAGTTACCGAGACTATTTTTCTAATGATGGCTAATTGGTTTGTTTTCTAAATATTTCCTAATTGTTGATATATTTATCTCTTCATCATCATTGTTAATCTATTTTATCTTTGTGCTTTTGGACACTGTCTAGACACTATTCAACGGTCTGCTTTGGGAATGAATAAACCTCTATTAAATAAACTTCCACGTTTTTCGGGACGAGTGCTGGTTAGTAAACTTCATATGCCTTATGGTACATTAGGGTTAACTATAAGGTGTGTACGTTTCTTTACAATGCTATATCTTTTGCCGTTCCACCAACCGAAATGTTATTTTTCAAATCCAACTCAATTTGAAGAGAAAATTCTTCATCTGAATTTATACCCAAGATTTGTGTAGTGGAACACTGTAATCTAACCTATTACTCCTAGCTGTTAATGAACACTTAAAAGAGGTTTGAAAAGATGTAATTTTCGAAATTTATACATAATATGAATTTCTAATTTCTCTTTTTCAGTTGGTAGCTCTCCTCGCTCTCGCGGCCGTGGCCCACAGCTCAGTGGTGCCAGTGGCGCGCACTGTCGCCGACTACTCGAGCTTCGCGTACGACGTGGCCGACCCTTACACCGGCGACTACAAGAGCCAAGTGGAGACCCGCGCTGGAGGCGTTGTGCAAGGCCAATACTCTCTTCTCGAATCCGACGGCACCAAACGTACCGTGGATTACGCCGCTGATGGTGTGAACGGCTTCAACGCGGTTGTGCGCAAGGACCCCGCTGTGGTGGCCGCTGCCCCCGCTGTGGTGGCCGCTGCCCCCGCTGTGGTCGCGTCTGCGCCCGCTGTCGTCGCTTCTGCCCCCGCCGTTATCGCCGCTAGGACCATCGCTGCTCCTGCCGTGGTAGCCGCAGCTCCCAGTGTATACGCCGCCGCTCCCCTGGCTGCCCCGGCTGTGTACGCTATCCGTACCCTCGCTGCTCCTACCGTGGTTGCCTCCGCCCCCGCTGTGTACGCCGCGTCTGCTCCCGCAGTCGTCGCCGCTTCTGCCCCAGCGCTGGTCGCTGCCCGCGCTTGGGGACCTTCCGTCTACTCTACTGGTAGTGTAGTCGCTGCTCCTTCATACTATTCTGCCCCCTACGGCAAGAGCATCATTTGGTGATAAGTTACCGAACCGACAATTATCCTTGGCTACTTTTTTGTAAATAGGTATATACATATGTGTAAATAAACGACAGTACCTTATTTGATTTGTATTATTTCATATTAAATTATTTTCTTCGTCCAATCAATATGAAATTGCATTTAAAAATATTAGAGACCTAATACTTTAACGTGCTCTTTTGATATGAAACCACTTATAAGTCTACGTGTCATCAATTCAAGGAAAAGGGATTGTTAGCTCTTCGCTCTGTACGTGCTGAGATCGTTAGCAACTTCTAATATTTTTCATTTTTAAATCCTTATATTCAAAAATATTCTGTTAATATTGCTTCCTATTTTCAATACACTTAATTATGTAAATAAATACATTTCAAATTTGGAATGAACTTCTGCTGTAGTCTTGGATGTTTTTGACATTAGATTAGGTATTCTATAATAGTAAAATGTAGAAAAAAAGCTCTCTCAAAACCGACACAATGAATTTGAATAAGTAAGAGGTTTTAGCCATCGCTAACTAAATCCATCCATTCATCAGCCCTTGAGGATCGATACTACTCCACCCGGTTTCGGGCCTTCTGAATCCCGTCCATCTCACACTTAGCAGGGAAAAATATTTTTGGGTGCTCTATATACTCGTATAAAGAAAAGTAAATATCGAAAATCAAAGAATGCACAAATGTGTAATTTGTGTGTAACGTCCACGTCTTTTTTGACGATAGCGGCCAATATTTTCTCTCTTTGAAGGTATTGTCGTGCTAAAGTATAATTCCGGAGGTTCTAAGTGCGTTTACCTGTGGTGTTTTTGCTGCAAAGTTTTGGATCTGTATAGAAGAAATGTGTTTTGATTAACCCCGATTGGGGTTCTTCGGTACGGTGTTGACGCTGCCTGTACATATAACCACCACTAGCACATAGCCAGTTGCCAATCATAATCTTTTTCCCAATCAAATTTTTAATCCGTTAACAGAGAGGCATTAAACACAAGACAAATTGGCCAGCCAACTCCTCAAACATTAATATAACGATCATAACTCTTGTTGCCAAGTATATTAGACTACCGTTGTCTAAGCTACAAGTCATTTATCTGCTTTAACTAATTCAATACCAGTTTATTTACCAGTAACTTATAAAAAAAAAAGTAACTTCACGCCTGTAATCCCCGCAGAGGTAGGCAGAGGAATGCAGAACCACTCCCA
>DWTO01001461.1:0-16202 GCA_018244755.1 Jemadia pseudognetus
GTCCCATTATGGAATAGGTGGTGAGCCTATCGCCATGCATCGGGCACATATCCAGACTTCGAACCACTACTAGAAAATTTAAATTAGAAAATTTTTGTAGTGTTTGACACGGGAATCGAACCCGAGACCACCCGATCGTCAGTCGCACTTGCAATCAACACGACCAACGAGGCAGTCAATGGTATAAAGAACTCGACAGTTCATCGACAGTCGCGTATTTCTGAACAATATTTATTTTCTCGCCTCGTCGTTTACACAAATAGTCGCTCTAACTCAAGTCTTCGCTGGCTCCAATGGGCATGTTTAGCTCACGAGCCCCATGGCTCATGGGCAAGGATGGGGTTAAAAATGGGCATCCGATAAGGCGCAGCGACACCTGCGGATAGCGCGCATCGCTCGGCTACGCGTGCGGCCGCGGTGACGGCTGCATTCAACATCGCACCAGTACCAAAATTATTATTATTAGTAATAAAGTACAAATAATAAGTCTATATGTGTAGATAAAGGGGTAAGTTATCAGTTGTCTGATTACCATGTTTAGGTCGTATACTTGAGTTTGACTACAATCTCGAATATAGTATAAAAAAGTAACTTATAATTTTACTGATTTATAAAGTAGAAAATATAAGTTAACATTTTTAATACATACTTTAGTATATATTAAAATTCTTAAGTTATATTTTATATACTTATACTTTCACTCCTACATACAGATATTTAACAATAATTATTTTAAAACATTTTGTGAACTACTTCCAAATTCGAACTCTTTGTTGATGGGACATGTTTTAATTTTTGTATTATAACTTATATGAAGTGCGTTTATACGTGCAAAACCCTGTCATTATTTTCATGTGTAAAAAGTACAGGTACATACATCTGTATTGGCAGCAAAGTACAATAGTATAATACACTCCCCCGACTGTAGTGTTAAATTCTTCATCCCACCATGTAATAGAAGTGAGCGTATGAAATTATATATATGACATTGTTTGGTATTGTATGAACCGTCCCCAGGTGTAAAGGTGATACGCGTTTAGCGCGGAACAAATGCGCACAGTTTGAATGCGCGCGCACTATGTATCAACGCGCACATTCGCACGCAATATCGCCTAAGGTAATGACCACAAATTGTGGATCAGCTGCCGTTAAGGAAATTTTCATTCGTATTTGAGGGCGGTGTGAAAGTTCTAGAAGAAAATATTGTAAAATATTGTAAGCTTTATGAATTGATATATCGACTAACAAATAGCATTTATTAAAATTACAAAATTACCGGAAAAATTCAATGTGTAGGCACGGATATTTATACAGGACCAGTGAAATGTGGCAAGGCGTTTATAGAGCACCTTGTCCATGCGTCCTCAGTGACATATTAGCGGGCACCGTCGACAAATGATGTGGATTCATCCAGTGATCGATATGATGGGAGTTCGACTAAAGAGGGTTGCACACGATCCAGTTTAACTATCTATACATACAATAGACATCGGTTTGATGATGATGCTGACGATTTTACACTTTATCACTAATTAATGTTCGATTAATAATATATTTATAATATATTATTAATCGTAATTAATAATAAATTAAAATAATTAATATATAAATTAATATATTTATAATAATATATTTTTTATTGTTTGTTTTATTTCTTCACCTTATGTTATTTCACTTTTCCACTGCTATTTTTTCCAACTAGCTTGTGCAAGTTTACGTTGAACTATTTTATTTTTTATTTCCTTGCATAAACCAAACATGTATGTATGCCATTGCATTTTTTTTCGCGAATGATACATTTTTTCTTACTTGCTACTACTAGATTCACACGAGCATCTCTTATAGCTCTCATTTAGGATTATATGTGCGAAAACAAGACATTTCACATTTCACTTTACTTGAGTCATTTCCCCACAACAATGCTAAACCACAACAGACGGGCAGTTGATCCATTCCAATAATCATGAGTAATGCATTAACATAACCGGGTGAAGGGCGCCCATTGTTGCCAGCTTTCGTATCAAACGCCTTGTGATATATTGACTTATGTGTTGGTTGAATTTATAACATGCCAGTATCTCGCTGTTCCCAGATTGTCCTTTTACCATACAGTCAGTGTGGACACCTTCGTTCCTTAAGTCACACAAACACCAGGCTTAACTTTAAAGGATTAATTATTATTCTAGGTGATATATTGACTTAGCTTCATTTTGATTATTATACTTATTTTAATCGCACGTTTGGCAATTTTACTGGGACTATAATTTATAAAACGTTATATTATGCACAACTGAAAAAGGTATGACCATCCGTCTCTGCGGTAATTAATTCCTACTCAGTTTTATTATGCTAATAATAATAATATTAGTCACCGATTTGACAAAATCACAGATAAAAAACAAGCAATATTTAACTGTCGAGATAGGATCGCATGGATCTAGTTACTCCAATTTGAAATATGAGCATTTGCCCAGGCGTCGTGTGTAGGTAACGTGCACCCGCGGACGTTGACAAGTATACTCGCACTGAAGGTATTGTATTCTTGACTAAATGTATTGGATGGGGGATTATAATTTGTATTACATATTCTTTTCTTACCCTATCCAGCAATACCCTGCTACACGAGTATATCAAACTGACTTCGTAGTAAGTTAATAAAAAAAGTAATCTTGTTTGACAGATTTTTATTAGTTATCTTTGAATTTAGCTCTTGATGATAATGTAAATTGTTACGAAAATACCGCTAATAATGAGCGAAATAATAACGTCATAACGCTACGTACGTAATAACGTTGCGTTTGTTAGGATTCAAATGCAGAATAAATTGGGTATGAAATGACCTTTCATTAATTGATTAAGTTGCATGAATGATTGAATTAAATTTGTTTAGTACTGATAACGTTTTTTAAGGCATTATAAATGTGGAAACCAGGCATGCTTGTAAATGTAACAATGTACTTTATTGCAGATTTTTTTTTAAGCAACGCAGCGTCAATATACAAAAAAAAATCTTTTGAAAGTAATACATATACAGTAAACGTTGGGTAGCGTACATGTTTTTTTCAATAGGCCTGCGGTTGCACGGTTATTTTGCTCGACGGTGTGCAAAATAAGTTAATCATCGAGCAAATGTTTAATAATGTGTAGGTTTGGATTGATGTGGCAAATGAGTTTTGTTAGATTGTGTTTTGTAACGGCCGATCCGAGATGAGTAGGTACAATTTATCGCGAGGTCACAACATCTATTCTCCGTTAGTGCATTTGAAATTGCGCGTCCCATTATGAGTAAAGGTCGGAGTAACTTATTGATTATATTCAACAGATTAATATTTCAGTTGACGACCCGCTCTGTTATGTTTTGTGAGAGGCTGTGTCAAGGCTTCGGTGTTCGCCTGCACGTATGTTTGTTTGTAAACATTTTAAAGGCAATCGGCGTACTCATATATTTGCGTTTACGTCGCTGCCTGTGGTCTGATCGTGACCTACTTTTCACCATATTATATTAATAATATATTTTTATCAGTGTTATATTGTTACTATACAATTTTCCATATTATGTTACATAAATTACATTAATATGCCTAATAGTTATGTAGTACGTAAAATTACCCGTGTAATCCCCGAAAAGCTAGTAAGAGGAATGTAGTACACTCCCAAGTTTCACTAGTTTCGTTT
Organism: Jemadia pseudognetus; assembly: GCA_018244755.1. NCBI lineage: Eukaryota > Metazoa > Arthropoda > Insecta > Lepidoptera > Hesperiidae > Jemadia > Jemadia pseudognetus. The sequence goes on from DWTO01001461.1 coordinate 3,676, forward strand.
ACGTCCCATTATGGAATAGGTATCTTTTGTCATATAACGGGCATATATTTAGTCTTCGAGCTATTACATTATTGTAAGTTAACAAAATCCAATGTTACCCGACCCAAGATTCAACTCAGGACCTCTCGATCGGCAGTCGCGCTTGATGTCAACTAACCAACGAGGCAGCCATCAGTCAAATGGAAGCTTATAAGTTGTAATCCCAATCCAATCAGGTTTTATTTGCAATTTTAAACTCACCCAAGACTCGAGCGATTAACATAACAAAATGTCATGAATAGTTTCGTATCTGGGCAATAAATGTTTCATGTTTTAACATAAAAAAGACTGGTCTAACTAAAACTTGCTCCTTGAGATCCAGGGTGTATTTTTGAACTCAATCTAATAATCAGTTAAAATAGTAGAGTTTTAAACAAGTACAGATATAGATTTCTAATTGTGGTATATTTTAAAATCACTGTCTGACTACCAAATAGGTATAATAGTATTACTAGAATGCATCGCATGAAAATAACAGAAAAAAACTACTTTTATGAGACATTTAACATACCTTCACATACAGGTACCGAGGGCCGATACAAACTTGCAATTCAATTGTTAACCAATGAGAGTGCTCAACAATTTATAGTTATTACTCGCAAACACTTAAAGCCCAACAAAAACCTCGCTATATTTTTGCAATTTGAATAAACAAAGTCAATATTGTGTCAAGAGTTTATTGGCAGAGGGTTTCCCGTTTCTGCGCCATCTGTATGTAGATTATCAGTGATATGCCGTCGCGTGCGAGCCATGATTGACAGTACAATGTGTCACATGTAAATGCGGTAGAGGGCGCGACCGGGCGACGAGTGCACTTAACTTGCACGGATGTGTAGTAGGTATTGAGCGATTGATTTAGACGAGCTAAGTGGGTTGTGCGATAATTATTCACTGCACAAAGGATTGTATATCGATCAGCGCTCGGCCTATAAAGACCTCATGACTGACGTTATGGTATACCGTAAATGATATGTCAGGTTAAACAATGTAATGTTTAGGTATGCACCTGTTGTAGCTACTAATGATTATTTTACTATTGTTGTTCTGTTATTTAGGTGTATTGGTAATTAGGAAGGGTACATAGATTTATGTCATTCAATTATTACGATGTGTAAAATGTATACTATCTAGAAATAAATATGCGTCCAATAATTATGTGTTTAATGAGTTGTGTAATAAGTAATACATAGGTGGTTGTTGTGGTTTTAAAGGGTCCAAAAGAGGTTTTAGCTATTACATATTATTTTCTATAACCCATATGGTTTTTTATATTAATATTGAAATTTTTGGGTGAAGTTTGTGTGGTAAAATTAATATATTATATATGTATAAGAAATGTAAAATTTTATAAGTTCTTTAAAAAAATAAAAGTCAAGAACTGTTAAGATGGTTAATAAATATTTTATACTTAGCACATTATGTGTTATGGACACAGAAGAAACATCTTAAGGACGACGAAAATCGGTCAATCAGGGGACGTATTAAAAGGTTAGATTGAGGGGATCTTTAGTAAAGAGAACGTATGACGTTATCAGTGATATTAGATGAGGCGAAAGGCGTTGTCAGGAATATACCTGGTCAATATATGTTGTCAGTCTACCTCTGTTTATTGTATCTGTTTATTTTTGTTTTAATTTTGCGATATACCTATATTTTACTTCATATCTGTTGGTTAATAAATATTTTGTACTTAGCACATTTAAGATAGTATGTCAAAATATGTATGATTATTTTGTGAAGTAGAAACTTTTGACTGATTATATTACAAATAAAGCACATATTTGTAAAATTATACAAAGTAGTCGGTCGTTACTCGCGGTTTACGCTATTTGTTTTCGAACAATAGGAGTTATTTCGGGAACTATATTTGCGTGTAACCCAACACGCACCACGCACTTGTTGCGGCATCGCGGACGCAGCGCCGCAGACGGACAGTAGTCAAGTGTTCTTATTGGCTCCTGTGCACTTAGCTCGCTTACCCACACGTCTCCAATTTTGTAGGGTTGTCACGTGGTCTAAATTTTTAAATTATAGACAAATACTTCCTATTAACGTGGATGAAAGCACTCGTTAAAAGAGGTTTATGACCATCAGTTGACTGAGACAGGATGTTGATTTGTGATGTGAAGATATCTGCAGCGAGTTTTTAAATTATACATTTGGTTACATTAGGTTATACATAATACATTTAGTTTAATGGATTTATAGTCATTAGTAAGATTACTCTTGTAATAAATACATGTAGTATATTAAGATATTTTTTTAGAACGAATTGCATTGTCAATAATTTTAAATATAATTGTATATTTAAATTATGAAATGTATATGTATGTATTATTTTTACATTCAGTCGATAGAAAGAATTTAATGAAATGAAATTTAATGAACTGATATTTACACTACTATTTGAGTTCCCTTACGAGTAACATTTCAATTGTGTAATTGAATCTAATAAAAAAAAATCATGTTTTAACCAACTATTTACTAAATGCTTTGTAATGAGTGGACTGCGTTATAGCCGATCGGGTCATACTGTAGGGTTGGCTGTTTAAGTGTTAAGGCCCCGAAAATTAGAGTGACAAAGTGTTGAGGACCTACTGATAGCTGAATCTTGGTCATGAGGTTTTGCCATTTTATACAATCGATGGTGTTTAAATGTTTGACTATTATTTTTCTATATCGCCAACCCTAACATATCTGAGCCATTATACTAAAGTAAAGTTTGTTATTTGCGTTTTGAATGGAGCGTACTGCCTCCGAGCGAGCGGGTTCAACAGCACAGCAACAAACAGACATCTGAGATGTCAATTTGATATACACATGACTCATTTGGCGGAGTTTTATTCTAGTCTAGCTCAGTGTGCTCAATCTTGACGTGTTTCTATAAATTATTAACTCACCAGAATCTTTACACACAAGTAGTAAATAGAATTGTAGGTCACTATACTTTCATCAGCAGGTTCTTTGGCCAGGTGGAGAGGCGGACTGCGAAAGTCTGTAGAATCTGCATGCGACTAGCTAGTTACGGGATTCAACGGCGTTTTAAAGAAGGCCTACGAGTATGTGTAACAATGGACTGATACAGGATCATGATCATAATTGTGATGACAAAGACAATGTGTGAGAAACATCTACATTATAAGTTGTGTTTTTTCGCAATGTAGACAATTTATTGGAAGATTCTTTTCGTATAGGATAGGAACAAATGTTACAACCGGCTATCTGACAAAGAGCCTACCACTGAAAATCAAAGTTCTTACGAACATGATACTTATATACATATTGAGATCCCCATTTTTATGAATGTAATTTGTTAATTATCTACGCTTATTAGACCCATTTGCCTCGATGTATAGTATCATAATAAAAGCTCTTTGTACGTTACATAATATGTACTGATAAGGTGCGAGTCGTGATGCTATAAGAAATGTTTATTATACGAATTGTTCAAAAATTCTAAACACGAATGCTAATAAGCAACGATTTAACTTGTCTATATAAATTATGCGCCGCGATAATTGTTCTCACACTCGAAACCCCAGATCCCGATAAGCTATAAATCTACCATAACCAATGAGTCACTGGTATCAACCGAATTTCGTAAGATAACCTCGCGCCCACGCGTCGCGGGCGAACTCCGGTTATTGTGGCTGAATGAGATCGGAGTACTTGACGTAACAAAAGTAAATTAATCACGTGATTCACTGAGGTGCATCGGAGGTTCGCATCTCGGATTAGGAGGTTTTAGCGGCTCTGTATAAGGACGTGTGTGGGTAGGGTTGCTTCGAATTTGGGAATCAAGGTGAGAGGAGAAAATCTCTTACATTTATGTATGAGATTTAAGCAATGCTATGTCAGTATATCAGATGGGTCATTACTGGGTAAATGGCACAAAGCTTCGAGGAAGTTATGTTTTAGTAAAATTATACACAAATGTGTTGCGTAATTTGAAATTTCGGGGATAAATAAGTAACATTAAATAAAAACACAGGTCCTGATGATGTTATTTAGAATTTTTAGTCAATGTGATATAGATATACCGGGTTGTGAAATGAAGTATGTAATAAGTGCTTTAGAGCAGCTGTTCGATAGGAACGCACTGAACAGGTGTATTATTAAATTTTGAAAGAGTCTTATTTTATAGATTTTGCCGAAGATTTATCTAGTGTACAAAATTTGAACAGGATGTAAAAACGATTATTAATAAGATTTAACTTACTATTTTTAAGGTCAAAGCTATTAGGCCATCTATTCCGATAATTGTAACCACGTATTATGTCATAATAGACTAAAATCGTCGACGTTGAAAATCGCTGATCTATACAACTACTACATTAATAACGTAACATCACGCCAGTAGTCCCCGATGAGGTTGGCAGAGAAGTATAGTACACGCCCACGTCTCACCAGTTACGTTCACGACTCAGCGTAGAACAGGGACTTAGCCTATTGCCATACACCGGGGACAAATCCAGCAGCTTATAGCCACCGTGCCCAGCGGTGGCCAGTATATACAGGTGATTCCTTGTACGTGCATACACTTATTATGCGTACATATAACACAATACCGAGAACGTTGATACATCTAGGCGATCATTTGTTTTACATCGTCGTATAGGTATTGGCAAATGTATGTTTTGTTTATGCTAATAAGATACAAGTGTGAGAGTTCAAGTTGCGAACACTGGGTTACATGTGGGCTTAATATATGTGTAATGAGTGACCTTGTGCGCTGTGAACTTAGACTGCAATTGATGTACTATTCTAAAATAATTTATAGATAGTGTAATACGAAAATATAGCTATCCAACTGTTTGGTCGTTCCAGAAAACTCATACGTAACTTAATACGGTAAGTAACTTAATCACGTATATAGATAATCATGAAACATTAAGTTTAATTTTAGTATTATCATTATCAACATCAGCCTATTGCAGCCAATTTTATGTCAACCTTTCAATTTCTTCGATTGTCAAAATCCTTTGATTACATTGATTGATTTAGTAAGCTTAGGTTCACAGTTTGACCAGTTACTGACCTGGGGTCCGTGGGTTCGGTTCTGGTGGAGGAGGTACGGATTGGCATTGTCTTATCACGCGTGTTCAAGGCTGACTCTAATGAACGAATGGTGAATGTTGAGTATCCTTCCAGTGGGTTGAAAGTTCAGGTTTGTATAAGGTCAAGAAGAATATTACTTTTAATAAAAGTGAATTAAGCTTTAAATATTCTTTCTATTTAAGACTGGCCTGGCTAATGAAACAGAGTTTGTGGGCTCGATTCCAGTTTAAAACAAATATTAATGTAATGACCACTACTATTTATGTATCTATGTAACATATAGCATCACGCCTGTAATCCCCAAATGTAGTACACTTTCACGTTTAACAAGTTACGTTTCATTTATCTATGTGTATAATATTACATTTTGTCTGTTATCGCCGAGAAGTTTCTTTTATACTGCAACTAGCTGTACCACTGCTTTAGCCCGCTCGATAACTATAAGATATTTGATACCACGACTAAACATCGACAAAATCAACGGAGAAATTAATTGTCCCGAATTTCACTAGAACAAACATATTAATAACGGTTCGATCGAATATCATTTTACTATTTGCGATTGAACCGAAAGCAGATCTCAATGGCTTTCCATATTTTTATAGCTCTACATAGTTATAATATTATACTAGACTTATTGAAATGCAAACTTCTTTGGAGTAATGTAAAATTTTATATCATTTTTGGTTTAAGTCACACACGTCCATTGCATTTAAAACAGGGAGCTAATATGTATAATGAATATTAATTATGTACGAATGGATATGTAGATACATTTCTAAAGTTTTTTGTTTTTTAGATTACGCGTATACAAAGATTAAATATCGTTATTTACTTCAAACTGCTTATGTACACAATATTCTATATAATATACCTGGACATATGTATTATTTGTAGTTTTTGTATTAGTTCCATTTATGTATTGTATATACGTGAGTAAAACTGGTTCCACGGAAAGCTGCCTGGATAACTTTAACCTGCATATTTGAAAGTACCCTAACATATTATTATGTACAGTATTAACAAAGAAACAATTAAGTGTTAAAGCAATAAGGTATTAAGTATTGTAAATGTATGAAGTATTGTAATAATATTGATTTATATAATTCATTTACGTGAACTTTTAAAAAACGCCTTCCATTCTTCGTCCCCAAGTTATTGAATTAAAAGTACTATTATTTTATCATTGATAACATCAGTGTTATATAATTATAATAGGTAACTATCAGAATTAGTAGTCGGAAACTCCTCGACGGTAGAAGGCGTTTGCGGTAAAGTGGAGAATAATATTTGTAATACAATTGGGCTGAGTGTAGTAAGTACTCGATGTGTAAAAGGATTGGTATGGTTATTGCCGGTGCGATGACACTTCGTAGTCAATTTTTAATTCCGCAGGCACTTGTGCGCCGCGCGCGTGCTCACCACACTTTTTTCGCCTTCCGAAGATCTTCGCTGCTTGCGGCGACGTGACAAGAAACATAATAAAATGCAGTCAATACAGTACCACCGTCAAAATATAAGCGATATATTGTTCATTGAAGCGATCAGCTTGTTTTGGTTATAATGTCTCTTTCAATATATCATATTTGAATTTTTATCTTTTTGTTTATGTTAAATAAATATATGCTAACAATTTTTAGAGCAGTGGGTAAACGTAGTGACAGGTAGATGGCAAAATTGCAGCATTATCATATAATTATTAATTTGTTTTATCAATAAAGATTTTGAGAGTATGATATTTGTTTTCTATAAGGGTTATTTAACTCACGTGCATTTTTCGACGAAGCGCATATGAAACAAAAGTAATGAACTATTCTTACAAAAAACTAAATAACGACAATTTTCGGCTCTAAACATATACTTTTCTTTTATAGTGTGGTATATATAAAAATATTTGTAATTTCTGTTAAGTTTTTCGCTTCCATTTGTAATCTGAGTAATAATAAAAGTAATTAATGTTTTTTAAATCGCTTCTTGCTGACGGTGTGACAAGTATTAGATGTATTCCTGTGTTTATGTCCATACGTGGGTTATGATCAGGGTGCGTTCGGGGTTTTTTCCATTGTTATCGTTTAACTTGGTATGTTGAGGTCGTTAAACCATTTGAAACACTTTTGGTAAAGGAAAATGTCCGTGATCGTATGTACAAGTAATATTCAATTGTCACTCCCTTTGTATCGACGTAAAACCTTGCCGGGCGCGAGCTAATGAATGTTAACAAAAAATCTACATAAATACCAAAATATCTGGATAATATTAGAATTTCATATAAAACATAAATAAAATATTCCTCATATTATTGCAGTGGCAGCCCGGGGGTTTAAAATTCGATGTCTCACTCAGAGAGACCGGGAAAACATCGTGAGGTAACCTGCACACCTTAGAGTTCGCAAAAAAAAAATTTCGTTAAAAACGTTGGGTAATACTACTTTCGTGATCCGAACATTTCCTGCTTGGTACATGTTAAAACCCAACGCTTAATATTGTTTACGTAATATCATAGATACGAAAGTTTTTACATACCCAACTAACTGTACCTTACTTAACATTAAAATGAAACTCGAACCCGTATGCTAATGAGTCGCACGGTAGCTACCAACCACGCCCACGGCTCAAAGAGGCACCTTCGTCACTGCCACTATTTGTATCACAATGGGTTCGGTTGCCATGGTCGCAGACTTGAATATTCATAGGTTTCTTAATTTTAAATTAAGGTCCTCATAATTCATGACGCCGGTATATTGCGGTCGATGTGTAAGGTAATTAATACAACATATTGTTAATAATATAATTATAGATGACAGCTTAAAGCTGCTTGAAAATGTCTACAGAAAATTATTTATTATGATCGAGGTTTTTATCATTCCATTGCTGGATACGAGTGTCCTGTCAGAAAGAAAAGAGTTAATCCTTAGCTAGCCACGGTGCCCAAGTGTGAATCGGCAGTGGCATGCTTCAAAGAACAATGTGGATCTACTAAAGTGTATGTCTTCTAATATAGTTCTCCCTCTGCGTCACGGAGCGATATGTTTAATTTTACAACACATAATATGCTTTTCTTAAGAAAAAATCCAGATCCAGAATCCAGATTCCGAATCACCACAAAAAATTCTACTTATATCATTTCATTCTACTTGTTTATTATTTAAATTTTAATGTGTGTATTTATTATTTAAATTTTAATGTGTCCCGTCTAACATAGGATAGATTTAATTACTAACACAAAATATAGACTATAGGATTGTAACCGGTCTGAAATAAAGATTGTTATTATTATTTATTTATTATTATTTAGTGAAATTTTTTCATGTTAGTATTACGTATGTATTATGTTTGACAAACAACCTAACGCTTTGTATAATTAACTGTATGCGACACATGTATGTTTAACGCACTGGTAAGTTTAGAATATTGTGTACGTTGCAGCCAGACAGATGTTATCGCACGTATTGATTATAATAATTACCAGTGTTTAACACTAACTTTATGGCTTGCGAGCTGTGTTAACAAACCCTGGTTTAATCGACCGTCGATCAGTGTGGCATATTATTGCACTCTCCCATCTTTTGTATGATAAAATTTGTCCGTATTTGGACGTATAGAAACTGCGCGGTTAATGCATAAATAGTTACCATAAACAGTGTATATATAACCTAATGTTTTAATAATGCAAACCTTGGTAAGGCTTTGGATGTTTTCGTCGCTTTTTGCATACATCCAGACATATACAATGTTGGATTCGCTGGCTTAGACAAGATAATTAAATGATTATACAGGGTAAGTGTGAATTGACCTTTATGTTTTGTAATATCACCAAATCTATGTTAATATTATCACATGTGTCTCTAACTGTGAACTTTCTAGATTAATAGATGTGGACAGATCACGTAAGGTTCAGTTCAAATTTTGTATTATAACTAACATTTAAAATTGAATTCCAAGTTACGTTGCCAGCTAAGGTTATTGTATTATTTTTGTAAAATGCATTCACAATAGCTTTTATTACAAAGTAATAAGGACGAAAACGGTTAGAGGATATGAAAGTTAAGTTGTTTTTACTAACTAGTTCAGCACAACGCATTGTATGCAAGTATCATAATGAATGTAGTTCCGACTTGTCGTACTATCAGCGAATCAGCGAAAAGCGATTTTAAAAATATACGTGCATTCATCGAACTTAAATCTTATGTCCATACAGGATATGATCATTGTCGAAAAATGAAAACAAATGCATTGCAGCTTTTGATTTACTTAACTTAAATGTAGAGTAGCAATATGTTTGCGAATGTTTGAAACCAATATCTTAAAATTAAAGTATTGACGTACTTTTCATTGATCAATTCAAAGTTAATATTAATGAGTCTATTTCGCCGGTATTTTTTAGATAAATGGTTAGACTGATAGTGGTTAGGGATTTTATTCAAAATGAAATATTTCATCATCTGAAATTAATGAATTTAATGGAGTGTTATACAGATACGAGTATAATAAAATTACATTATTAAATAGTTCATTGTTTTTGAAATAACGTATCGTATCATTACAACTGTAATTCCCAAAGAGGTAGGCAAATAAGTGTAGTACGCTCCCACGTTTCACCAGTTACGGTAACGTCAGACCATGGAATAGGCGGAGAGTCTTTTGCACAGGACACAGGACACAAATTCAGACTGTGTGATACTACTAATCATTTGGCTTAGGAAATTGACTTAGAAAAATCCAACAGTACCCGCACCAGGTATAGAACAAGGATCTGTCGAACAACGTCGTGCTCCCTGCCATTTGAGCAACGGGGCAGTATTTTTTGTAATTTATCACTACTGATGTCTGTACGGGCAATCGCTCGCAGTCCGCAATAGAACAATCGCTTAAACTAGAATAATGCTCTATAATCATGTCGGATGGATTTGTGGCAGGCTTTGTTCTTATTGTTGCTACTGTTTTGGTCGACAGCCATTTAAATGTACATGTTTAAGCTTACACTAAGTAACATTGACTTACATAAGGTCGTGGGTTCTAATCTTGAATTATAATATTAGTCACTCTTATTACTGTTTAATGAATTACTTACCTATTAGAAATCGTGACAATTAAGCGTACTAACAATTTTCAATATTACAGATTGATAATACCTATAGAATACATTATGTAATTACATGACCTAAAATACAGACACACATGTATATTACTATTAATTATATTAATACAATTAGTAACTGTAAATACTGCAATGTTATAAACTGAATTAATACAATTTTCGGTTTAAAGTTTTTTTTTATTTCTCATAAGACATACTTTAATATTATCCTAACATATTTTAACATTATCCTGCATGTACCTTCCTTATTGTACAATATAACATTGCATTTAAATTTCCGGTATTGAATTTGAAGTCCGGCAGCGAATGTTAGTTTAAATGCGTAAGTACGCATTTGAATTTTTGAAAGATTTTTTATAAGTATAAAAAATCTTTATTTTTTATAAGTATTTTGAAAGATTTTTTATAAGTATAAAAAATCTTTCAAAAATGTTAGTTTAAATGCGTAGTTATAAAAAGTCCTTCAAAAATATCTTTTAAAATTTGTGCTTAACAAAGCGGTTTTGCACATGTATGACTCTGTATAAAGACACTACGACTACATATTATTGTTTTAAAAACAGAAGCCCATGTTAGAGGTTACATGTAAGCCACATCTATACTTATAGGTGGCGGTAGTGATATCTACTGCTACCTATTACTCGCAGTAGCAGTACTGGAATCGAGTTATTCATGAAGTATTCCAGGCTAGTCCTTGAGGGTAGCCGGAAACCTTTGATGATTTCCAAACCGACGTAACTGACGTACTCTGGGATAACTGATAGATATAAAAAATTTCAGATGGAACTGAATTCTATACCTTACAACGAGCACCTTATATACAGAGATCTTAATGAAAACGTATGGAAAAAATAACAAGTTTCATATAAGGAATAATTTATTATTTTGGAAGAACATAACTCTAATGCAGTAGAATTTTAAGACTATACCAAGTATGTGAGAGTTACAAGAACGTTCATTTTATGACTGACCTTAAATGAGGTTTTAATTCACTTTGAGTTAAATGTACATGAACTAATTCGTATGCTTCTTTAAAAACATCAAATTGCTCTATGCAGCATACATACATAAATAAAACTCCAACATGCATAGAAGCGGTTGTATTTATTTTGTCAGTCACAGTTGTATTCGTATTCTTGAGGACAATTTAAATTCTGTCCCGAACATAACTGTCAGTTGGCTGTTGGACTTATCAGCCGAGGCGCGGCCATATTAAGTTGGCCGTAAAAAGTACTATAGTTAATCCGATTTAAATTCATATCGATAGTGGCAGCGCGTGCGCGGTAGGTTGCGGTTTGGGAGTCGGCACGCGTCGGCGGTAGGGTGGCCATAATTTTGAAAAAATTTATCAATATAATAGGTATCTCAATGTTTGGCGCTCGGTGCTCTCTGCCTACCACGTGAGGGGCCTGGCATGAAGCTATATATAATATGTCCCAATATTAATTTACTCACATATATGTATACCTAAATGGTAGAAGCAGAAGATGTAGACCTAGAGGTATATATTTAAACCAAATCGGAGACATCTTACAAAAGTCCGCGTAAAGAGTTACGTATATAATGTATGTCATATGCCAGTCATCATTAAAGTGTTTATTATTATGGTGACACTACTCACGGCGCACACCGAATACGCCGGGCCGCTTTATTCGGGATCACGTAGAGCGGTCAGTCGCTCGGACCTGTGCTTGTACCTTGTATTGTATTGCTCCAACTCTACATTATATAGAGTTATCTGTACTTATAAATTCTACATATATAGTTTAGACGTAACTTATTTGTACTTAGTGACTCTAATTTATATGTAGTAATATGATTATTTGTACTTATAGATTTCACCCAGACGTATACTTTATTCGCTGTTAAATTTATAGACTGTAAGTATATCACATTACATACTCTAGGCGTTATTAATTTATCTATACTAAAAACTAAATTTATGTATACTTTGAATAGTGTTAAATTACTTGTTCTTATAGGCTTTCGATAATTATTTTACACGTCATTAAAGAAATCATTTCAAAAATATATTGATAATTGCTTTAATACTGACCACTATTCATCGTTCCTACATCTACTGTAACAATCAATTTACGATACCAAACATGAAATTATATTTTATTTATAGTGAATCTATACAATCCAATTCATGAACATAATTAGGTGACTTAACTCTAGCGTTTTTATATTATAGCACAAGAAAACCTAATATATTTTGTTCTTTAAATATACATATGAGAAAATATTTTGTTACGGTTAATTAATTTAGTACTGAATTTGTTCAATTTTCGTTTAAATTAGATATACTGTAGTACTCTACTATCAATGT